>JAJMAG010000161.1:0-52987 GCA_030564905.1 Geotrichum fermentans
CCTATTGCAAGTTCCGTTGATTCGCAGTTTCCGTAGAGACGCGTCGTGCGTCTAATATATTAGACGCGACGCATAACAAGACGTCTCACGTGAATACAACATGGGTTAGGTGATTGAGCGGTAACTGGGTTAGGTCGGTACAGGCTTGAACCGTGGCCACAGGTTTGACCCGTGGGCGCAGGACTGAACCCTTACACTTCAAGAAAATTGGCCCGATGGTTTAGTGGTATAATTCTCGCTTAGGGTTTCTAAGCACGATTGCGAGAGGTCCCGGGTTCAATTCCCGGTTGGGCCCAATTTCTTTTGCTCAGCTTGTATTTTTTGACTATTTCGTATATCAATTAATGCTATGGCAAGTGATGAATTGAATAGATAGATTATGTACATCTTCACTTTAATTTAAGCTACAGTAAATATATTGAAGAAATAATGTTTGTACACTTTTGTGTATTCAATTTTATTCACATGCCATCTCAAATGCCGAAAGTCATGCAGCGAAATTCCACCGTTCCAACAACACTCGGAGAAGAACATGGAATGTTCATTTCACCAATAGTGTAGTGTAGTTGCTCATTTATGCTCTTTAAATTAAATACGAACCAGCTGTTTTTCGTCTCGCATGAACTTGGCGATGTCAATGCATGCCCGTATTGCGTTGGCGAAGTATTTTTCTAAGCTGTAATCAAACCAAACGCATAAATGGTGGAAAAAAGCCTTAGTCTGTAAATGAATTCATACAAGCAACGTAGCTCTACCGCAAGTTAGTAGAGGAAGAAAAAATGGCAATGAATTAAGAACAAACATGAGTTTCTGGAAATGGAAATGCTCCAGAACTAAAGACCCCATCGAATGGAAGGTCAACTCAACGGGTTTCATTTTAATTTAATCAACAAGAATAATTTAGCGATTTCTTAGACTAAAGGACAAAGACGCGTGCTATTCACTTTTGAGGACATCTATGTTGCTGACAAGCACGCGGAGGTATTCAAGTTCATTCTATATAAATCTGTAAAATATCCACCAACTTGGTTTTAAGAATCAACCAACCCAAGTCACAAGAATGCTTAGAACACCTTCACATCAATCGGTAAAGCACACCGACGATTACTCTGGCAAAACTCAAATCAAGGCAACTAGCCATAAGGATGTCAAGCTAGCCTCGAAACCTCAACTCAAAACTACTAGACCAAAGCCTACCAGAGCTAACGGTAGGTCTCGGCCGCTGGGTCACCTAGAATCATTCAGCACCATCCGCCATGACATGAAGTTTTACAGCGGCGTCATGGTTTCTGGCGTGTACACACACGGGCCCAGCGAAACCGGGATTCCAAAAAAACAGCTCTATGCTGCTCTTCGAAAAGTGGTCACCACATATCCAAACCTATGCACAGTCCTCTCCGGACAAAATACAACCAAGCCCCACTTTCAGATCCTGGACCAGATAGACCTCGATGACCATGTGATTTTTGTTCCACGACCGAAGGATGAGAGGGAGCAGCTTAACACGCATGAGCTGTATCTTAACCAGGAAATTAGAAATCGAGAAAAAGTGCCGCTATGGAGAATAATCGTATCGCCCAAGATGAAGGACAATGAGCTCCTGTTTGTGGATGGCACTGAGATTGCATTTTACTATCATCACGCAATTGGGGACGGCGTGTCAGGCAAAATTTTCCTGACTTCCCTGCTTGATTCGCTCAATAGCCTTGACGAGACGTTTGGAGGAACTGAAGCTTTCAAAGATAGTGAAAACACCATAAATGGCAAAAAGCAAGGAATGTGGGACAATCTTGTTGAAGTCCCTCAAACTATGACGGTTCACAAAAATCTTGAGAAGGTTCTCAAAATGCCCCAGTCATTAAAACATATTGCAAAAACATTAGGCCAGGAGTTCGGTCTCATTCGTCGCCATGGATTCTGGACTGGCATGCCTATTCCTGATAACATGAAGTACACTAAATTCCCGGAAACGAAAATACAGCGGCTTAAGGTTCCGGCTCACAAAATGGTAGCCCTGCTTGAAGCATGCAGGCGACAAAATACAACAATGGCATGCCTTATCACATCTCTTGCCCTGGTCGCTGTAAACGGAAGCATACCTGTTATTCAGAACGGCGCACAACTGACCAAAATTCAATGCGTGCTGCCCTTCAACCTGAGACCTTTCATGAACAACACAATGGCACTCGGCGTAGGTGCCAACAGCATGGGCGACTATGCTGCTAGCATAGAGGTTCCATTCAGTCGCGCCGACCTAACTGGCACAACAGCGAGTCTTGTTGTGACAACCTCCAACTCTTCGGGAGTGTTCACGGGAGGAAACACAAACGTCGTTTGGGAGGCTTCCCAGCGGCTTCGCCAGAAGCTCGACAGGCGGATAGCGAAGGGCAACAAGGACCTGAACGTGGGGCTGATCAAGTATGCAGGCAACTTGCGCAGCTTTTTCAAGCAAAAATCGGGGCGGATGCGCACAAACACTCTTGAGGTCTCGAGTATTTGCGTCGACGCGCCTCCTCACCAGAATATTGGCCCAAAGGGGCACACCCGAAACGTTTCGGCTGCAACGCAAGCTACCTTGGCAGGGGCTCCTGCTTGGATTTTAACCGATCTCGTGTTCAGCCAGGCTGTGTCTAGCGAAGGTGCTGCCATCAACTTGAGTGCCATTTCCTACAAAGGAGGGGATTTGACGATATCCTTTGTCTGGGCAGCGGAGATCGTTTCAGACGAGATAGTCAGTAGTGTGATTCAAAATTTTGACGAGTTGCTTGAAGAAATCTGGCTTGACGCAATCTAGTTTACTGAGAATGCTCTAATGTGATTAAAATAGGATGTATATTACTAGAAAGACGAGTTCCATTCGGAAATAAATAAGAAATAAATAATGCTACTCAACAAGTAAGCCTAACAAATGTGACAGAAAACATCCCTTTACACAAAAGCAAGAAGAATAAAGCACGATGTGAAAAAAAAACAAAAAAAGAAGGACACTTAATGAATAATAAATAATTTAGAACTTGGACGGACTTTCAGTCCAGTCCTCGTACCCCTCAAACATAAAATCTTCGAAGGTTGGGCTTGTGGATGCCGAAAGGAGATGCCCCAAGTTAGATTTGGGCTGCCCCAAGCCAAGTCCACTGCTAAATGATGCTGCAAACTTCCGAGGAGGCGTTTGCGCCAGTTGCTTATTTTCAGCGCCATTTTTGCCTTGCAGTGCTTGGGCAAAAGCTTCACGAGCGTTAAGGCATTTCGGCGCAGATATCTTCTCTTCTGTTTTGTCCTCAATTTGGGAATTGAGAAGGTTTTTCGACTTTATCCTATTGCCAGGGGTGGCACTCACGCGCGGGCTGTTTAGTTCTGGAAATACATCATCAAGATTTTGCCGTTTGCTAAGCTTGGAGGGCGTTCGAAGAAACCTGCCAAATGCCAATGGGCTGTGAAGTGGTGAAGATGTCGGGGACTGCATAGGCGCGCGGTCAGTGAATGGCGAAAGCGATGAGACAGAGTTTGGTGTTTCATTTGGCAATTGGGGCTTGTGCGAAAAGGGCGGGGCTAAAAACGGAATGGACTCTGAGAAAGCAGTTGAGGTAGAAAGGATTGAGCGAGCTTTTCGTGGAGTCGGTGAATTTTCAACACCGCTTTCTGATTCATATGATTCCTCGTAGTCTTCATCCTCCTCCTCGCTAGATTCGTACCGCCTGTCCAATACTTCGGTAGGCGCCTGACAAGTATGCTTTACTGGCGAGAATTCCTGATCGATAATGGCCCTTCCTTCTGTGTCCACGCTCAAACTAATTCTTCTTGGCTTGGGCAATGGAATTCGGAGGGAACCAAGGTCGATGATACCCAATCCTCGCGGGGCATCCCCATGCAATGCCTTGGGGCTGAAATGTAAGGCATCGCCAAATTTGGGCGATCCAGGGAATATGGGAGAGGAAGCTGTTAGATTTCTATCTCGTCGAGAATTGAGAAAATTTCGCCGGCGGTGATACAGCGACTTTTCGGGGCTAGACTTGAAACGACTGCCAAAGCTTTTTCTGCGTTTTTTCTTGAGCTTCCTTTGTCGAGCCTTGGCTAATGCCTCAAACCCCAACTTCGGCAATCCGTCAATACCCTTGACTCTTCTTGAACCTTTGGCTTGTATGTGAGGATATTTGGAACCTGGAGCAAATGGTACCAGATGAGGCAGACTAGAAGGTGAAGTCCCATGTACTGGTGAAGACCGAAACCCAGGATATAGTGGCGATGAATGAATTATATTGCTGAAGGTTTTCGGGGTTGATGGCGATGAGCAAAAGTAGCTAGATGAAGACTTCGGTGGAGAAGACGACAACCCTTGTACCGATAGGCCGTTAAATCCGTTCGTCGCATTGTTGAAGAGTACACTAGGGTCTACATGGGAGCGCGAGTTGAGTAGCGTCGGAAAGGGCTGATAAGTAGTGTGTGAGCGTATGGGGGTTTGAGGCTGTAGTGGCGGAGGAGGCATTGGAATCTCCTCCAGGACATTTTTCTGAGGCTGAGAAGCTGGAGGAGACGACTGCGAGCGAGGGTCGACAAAGATGTCCACTTCCTCTTCGCTATCATTGCCTGCCGATATAATAATCACATCATTTGGTGGGGATGAACTCAATGGAGTGGAGTGCTGTAGACTCTTGGTCGGCGTCTTTGGTACATCTAGGGATTGCCGGCTATAAGAGCTCGGGGCGAAGGCTGGCTTGAGGCTGAAGTTGTCAGTCGGAGGCACAATGTGCCGGTCTGAAGTTGTAGAGTTCATGTTATTGTTGTTTTTCGATGTAGTCTGAGCAACAGCCGGGTGGGGTCGAGAGGTTGTGGTAGCAACGTGCTTACGAGGTCGCCCGCGCTTGCGAGCAGGCATCATCGTGGGCGTTGGCGGAGGAGGAGGTGGAGCAGAGACCTTAAGCTCCATTCTGTTGTAGAACTAAGTGTAGTTGAAAGAAGAACCAGAATGCAAAGAAATTGAAGAAACTGGAAAATAGAAAACAATCTGCATGAGGAAGAAAAGAAAAAGGACAAAATTTTTTTTTTTTTTTTTTGAGGAAGCGGGTTCCTTATATTAAATTTCGCGTCGAAAAAGCGAGAAACAACCACGCGTATGTAAACAAACGCACCAACGCTCTGTCGTCATTGAATGCTTGACACAACAGACTCCTTCAATTCTATATGATCATTATAATCGATTCCAAGTGCTGTGGTGACTTGAGAACAACGGTGGCGTTGATGCTCACTCGAGGGAGAGGTTTCTATGATATCTCTGGGAAGTGTTGACATCGTGGGGCGTAACGCGACGCGACGCGCCGTAATTTATGTTTCTAGAGCTTGTTGCTAACAAAACTCGACTGTGCATTTTTCAAAAGGGCATTATCTGCCTATCTAGCGCCACATTTGCTCACAAGACGCTTCCTTTAGTATTCGGGCTGCGACGTTTCTAGATATTTCGCGATATCTGGTCCATAGCGATGCTGGTCCAAGAGTTCATTTGTTTCAAATGCGGCAATGGCCAGTCGCGTAGCTGTCTAAAATAGGCTAAATTAATTAATAACGCGATATGAACTTAGTGCTGCAACAATCAAACGCGACTTCTATATTACTGTTTTAGGAACACGCCTTCCAGCCGCGTGTTTCTCAGGACCTTTGTCTGTGTGATTCTTTTCGTCTATTAATTGATTAATCCTTCTACATCTAGAAACTTTCTACTTCATGCATGAGAGAGATCACCAACCTGTTGAACTCTGCGGGGTTATCTAAGTAAATGTGATGTCCGGCATTTTCAACCATATGAAAAGGAGGAGCAGGCCCACCATGGGCTTTTTGGATATTTGAGCAGGCCTCAATGCCACCTTCGACGTCCATCCAGTCATTTGTTCCATACATCCATTCGGTCTCACAAGTGATATCTTTCGCTCGCTCAGCTAGAGGCCACCGAGCATGCGCACCAGGAGCCAAGAGATAGTTGAGTGCGTATTCGCCGGATCCTCTAGCGTTGAAAATTGTGTAAACATAGTTGTGCATGAACTTTGCTTCTTTCTCGGGAAGGTTTGCAAATCGGCGAGCGGTCCAGCCGGACGTAAAACGAGGACCCAGCGGTCCCGTGTTTCGAACAAGAGAGAAGGGCGAAACGTGACACTCCCAGAGAAAGTTGAACCACGTAGGGATTTCTACTTTTAACTTTGGGGAATCGTCTTCTTTACCTTCAGCACGATGGCGCTGAGCGGTAATGGACAATTGAGATCGAGGGACCCCAGCGGGGGATACGAGCATTAGCTTCTTTATGTGGCCAGGATACTTCATAGAGTATGCAGATGCAAAATAAGCTCCCATCGAGTGGGCCACAAACGTGAATTTTTCAATTCCTTTCTTTATTCGCCATGCTTCAAGAGCATCAATGAAGAAATCCTCAGTCTCTCTAATCCTGTCATATGGGTCCTTTGCCAGTATTTTGAATTTGGGTCTTGACGACCGGCCGTATCCTAGCAGATCAAGGGCATGCACTTTCCATCCAGGCACGTTTGAGATTTCGTCAAGGTTTCGATAAAAAAATGCCAGTCCTGCTCCGTAACCATGAAGGATCACCAGATCGTTTGGCTTTTCCACGGACTTGTGCTGAGTTATTTCAAACTCGTTGATCCAGTTACCATTTCCCACGTCTATTTGAAGAGATCGGGCGCTCCGAAAAGCATCGGGCTCAGGGAAAAATGGAAGTGTGGAAAGGACGTCTTCCTCAGCTTTCTTTAGATTCGTACGGGCTTTCCATTGCTCAAACGAGTCTTTCAACGGTAATGGAAATGTATTCGAAAAGATCCTTTTGAGCGGGATTCCTGTAGGTGGCGTGGGGGCTCGATAGAAATTAGTTGCAGATGCTTGAGTTCCTACGTTCCCAAGTGACGGTATAATCTCAGCTGCCACATCGCCAGCTACAGTCTTGTTTGCCGAGTGGACTCCTGACTGCGCTCCGCCATCATGTCTGCGTGTAACCGTAGTAGAAAAGTGTGCGACACTTCTCCACGCGAAGTTAGCTAGCGATTTAGGCGCCGTGCACTGGTGCACGGGTAAAATAAGAGGGTGATATATCGTGGAGGGTGTCTGGATTACTATGCCGTCAAGTTCTTCGGCGAATATTGAAGAACTTGAGCGTCAAGGGATAACAGTTTCGTACCGACAAGTAAGAAAAAAAGCTTTTCAAAGCCTGGCAGTCTCTAGGCTATACCAAGATGCTACCCTCAGGTTGATATATCGAAGGACCAAGGAAAACTTTGAATCCAAGTGTTGGTGATCTCGGGTACTTGAAGTTTTCCCTGTGCTTGCAATTGTGGCCAATAACAGCGCACATGAGAGGGGTGGTGGGTTTGGGTTAAATTTGGGAGTTTGGAGTGTACCTGGGATTCGAAGAAGTTTGTAAGTTTCCTCCCAGCGTTGGTTGCAATGCCATAGCTCGGTCTAGTAGATGGATTTTTAACTCGAAATAAGAAAAAGCTCAGATTCTCGAATTCATACTCGCAGACCACTATTCCCATACTTGCAGCGCTTTTTATTTTGAGGTTTGTGAGTGTGTAAATATGAGCGGCCTAGACATTGCAGTATGTCTATCAGAGCTAAGTCGAATGTGAAGCACTGTGAGGGAAGAAGAATAGGGTTGGGTGGATGGGAACTCTACTCTTATTGAGATAGACCCTTAATTATAAAAGACTAGTTCAAAATCACTCTCTGGAAATCAAATCACAAGAGACTCAATTGTTTCAGTAAACAACGAGCGTATAATACTACTGAGTTATGTATCCAAGTGAATATACAACGAAGTTCCCGAAATAGATCTGTGAGACTTGAGCACGTTCACTAGTATATCGAAAAGTGGCAAGAATATCAAAGGCGATCTTTTTTGTAGACTGTAGCGGTTTCATGTCACTATCATGTCTGCGAAAGAGACTCACATCGACTTGATTTATGTTGCTAATGTGGAGCAGAATGTTCACACCTGGTTGAGTAGGACTACTATATTTTAAAAAACATCTAGAAACCAAGACTAATCACCTTGTATATTCTAGTTATTGAATCTATCATGATGGCTGTGATGCTCTCTCAATATCATGATGACGCTGCTGGAACATGTAGTTCATGCAGAAACATGAATCAGAGAAAAAACAAATCATGCAGCTTCATGATACAGATGGACAGCTGTGTTTCTTGATCGTTCCAAAACCTAAGAGAAACAATGAGGATGCCAAATTTTATTAAGAGACAAAAATTAGAAGCTTTTTTTTTAAACCATGGATATATAATTCTATGGAATGCCATCTGCTACTTTGAAGGCAATATTTTATTCATCCAAACAAAGCGCACATGCAGTACCTCCAGTTGGTCTTGCTTATAACCACTGCAATCAGTATCGTCCTTACAATCCCAACGCAGGCCTACCAATGGACAAAGCCAGGTCCCAGAGGGGGCCAGGGGGTTTTGATTCCTGGTAATCAATCCTGAGCAGCGATCAATAGCCCCCTGTACGGACAAATGTTTACGTCTCACCCACAAAAGCACTTTAAAAGACTTGTTTTCACACGATCCAATTCCCTGTTCAGAGCATACAAAATCTGTCATGTTAACAGCGTAACTCATGCAGTTGATCAGCCAAGTCACTGCAAAAATGGTTCATAAATCAAACATTCTTATTAAACTCTCAAAATCAAAATTTAACTAAACCGAAACCTTATCATCAGCTAGCTTCTTCTCATCAGCCTCAACTTGCACAGAGGTAACTGCGCGGCCCTCGTAAGCAGTACTATAACTAAGAATCTCCTCAATTTCTTCCTCACTAGGCTCACTCCAGGTATCCCTGGTAAAGCTTGGAGGCCATATCCAGCACAGGACATAGTAAACTGCAGCAGCTACAATGAATCCTGTGAAGTAAGAGAGGTTGTAGATATAGGTAGCTCCGACGGGAACATCAGCACCAACAGCGCCAGCAAACCCAACAACATTAATCAGAATACCGCAAATGTAGGCGGCAAAGCCTCTCCAAGAGATACCAAAAGTGTCCATGTAAGGCGAGCCCTTGTCAAAAGTGTAGAGGTCCGGAACCGAAATGAAGCCTTTACGAACAAAGTAGTAATCACAGACAATGACACCGGCAATGGAGGAAAGGAATACTGTGTAGGCGGAAAGGTAAGTGGTAAACTGGTTGGAAGTTTCAAGCAGTTTCCAAGGGCACATGGCAAAACCAATCATGGCACACAAGTAGCCACCACGACGAATGGTAAAGTAACGAGGTAGCAGAGCAGTAAGATCAGTACCAGCGGAAATGGAGTTGGCCGCAATATTGGTACCAAGCTGAGCTAGACAGAATACAGAGGCAATAAGGAATACGCCACATCGCGCACCACCAGAAGCATGGTTGTTGTGTGGGTTCAAAAAAGCTCCAAGGACACCAAGCGGAGACCATAGAGTCTCACCAACAATAAGAGTAGAGGACGATGAGACAATGATTCCAATAAATGAAGTGAGAGCAAAGCCAATAGGGATTGTAAGAGCCTGAGACCAAACGAAAGATTTTCTAGTCTTGGAAAAACGGGTGAAATCAGGGTCGTTAATAATCAGAGCTGCGAAGTTGGCAAGGCAGTTCATAAAGGACTTGACAACTGCCCAGGCGAGAGCAGACCCTTCCAGCGAAGCAGGCTGGTGAACAATGGGTCCAATACCGCCAGCTTTTTTGATGGTCCAAATGAGAAAGGCAATTCCTGCAATAGGTACAAGGTACGACTTGACACTAAAAAGATGTCTGATTTTCTCAACAGGGAACCAAAGTGCCGGGAGGGAACCCAGGCAGAACAGGAAAAAGCACATGAATTCAAAAGTAGTGGTGCCTGAACTTGGGATACCGTTGTGCATATTTTTTGCTTGTGGCCAAATGGCAAGGATCATGAGCTGAACACACTCGCCTCCTAGCCATGCTTGCACGCCGTACCAAATACAGGCCATCGCGGCACGATTGAAGACAGGCCAGAAGGAACCAGTAATACCAAAAGAACTTCTGGCTGCAACGGGGAATGAAATGTGATACACAGCACCGATTCTACCAACGACAACAATGAAAACACCCACAACTGCGTAGCCGAACCACACAGTCAGCCATACATGCCACCATGCCAAACCGTCAGACACGCCTGTTGCTGCAATTTGCCAGGTGTTGATGTTGAAAGAATCGGCAATCCAGAAAGCAACAAAGTTGAGGAAACCCCACTTTCGGCGGGCAGGCTCTACTGGTTGCAAGTCATAATTTTGAAGAAATAGTTCCGAAGAGGACAAGCTAGGATCGTGCTTGGTTTCGAGTTTCTTAGCAAAGTCCTTGAATCCCATTGTGAATTTGATTAAATGGAGAAAAAATGACTTTGATTACAAGGAATCAATTTTATATTTATACCACTAGTAGTAACATCTGAAGTCATAGCTTTTTTTTTATTTATATTATCGATAGGTACCTTGCCCATCGTGCTGCTTGATGAATTTCCCGTTTTTCCAAAACTTTCAATGATGACATCTGGAGTTCAAGCGTTTGCACCCACCAATTTACTGTACTTGTATGTGTATGCGTGTAAACACAGGGCTCTATACGTACCAGGGAAAACCATGAGAGGG
This sequence comes from Geotrichum fermentans, assembly GCA_030564905.1. Lineage (NCBI taxonomy): Eukaryota > Fungi > Ascomycota > Dipodascomycetes > Dipodascales > Dipodascaceae > Geotrichum > Geotrichum fermentans. The sequence continues at coordinate 10,642 of JAJMAG010000161.1, forward strand.
AAATAAGGTTTGCTGTATACTAGTTACAGCTGCTTTGTCAATGATGCAAAGTTACATAGTGAACATTGCCCGCATGGCATCCGTCTGATAGCACGAAAACGAAAAAAGAACAAGTTGAAGTCGCCGACGCGACAGTTCTCTGCTGTTGAACGCCCGCTGTTGAACGCCTGTGATATGAAAAGGGCTTTGGTCAAACACGGAGTCGACCGACGTATTGCTGCGAAAAGTTATAATCTTGATATCGGCGCCGGCCGTAGACTCACATGCGTATGAACCGTTGATTACCCTTGTTGGTGGCTTCCTTATCCAACCCAATAAGCGAGCAGCACCATTTCATATTCATAATTATCGAAGCGCTTCTGTCAGCCGCTCCAAAGGCTCAGCCTGAGCTTCAAAGTTTGATCCCATGCTGCCAAAGGCGCCTATCTCGAAAGCTGCAAGGGACCGTTAGCCAGTACGCACTGCAGCAAATGTACAGCGCGTGTACTATAGTACTCCAGTGACTCTGCGCCCAGTGCCAGCCAGGGAAGTGCGGCGTTATACGAGGCGGGGTGTTTTTCACTTGGGTAACCCGCATTTTCATGGTTTCTATTTGGGAGCAGCAGCTGATTAAGCTTGACAAGTTGGGCAATATTGCAGCGGCGGCAAACTCGAACGCAACGCATATCGAGCCAGTAGTTTGCAAATGATAGTACTACAGTATACAAACCCTCTAAACGCTACGGAGGCCCGTCGGCGACGTCCTATTCCAGTAACTTTGCGCCATTCGTACGTTGCTCATAAGGTTTTCCATCCATATACTATACTGTCCTCAAATTTTTATCAACCAATCACCTTCCCTCGTCTTGTTTGGCAATATTCAGCCGGGGCCCGTATATAGACCTGCATATGTATGGCGAATACATATCGCGATAGTGGAAAAAACTGGGCGAAAAATTTGCGTGTGTAGTTGCTCTAATACGTAGCCTTGAAAATACAAAGATTTAGAGAAGCGTTGCAACGTACAGGACATACTCTCAAACGTCGTATGTACAGGCATGTATTTCGGGCACTATTTAGGGGATTAAGTGGGCTTAAAGCAATTGAGAGTTGCTGCCATTACCACCGAGAGTATATTGGAGAGAACGGTAACTAAGGAGGCCAAAGGCATGCCTGTGTCAATCTCTATGGCAAACATGCCTGGTTTCGATCTCTCTGGTAATGATAAAGACAGCCGGTTTGTTGCAGCCCCCAGTGCTGCATCAACGCAAAAGGAGTGTATCAATTTTGAAAGTGATAATAATAATAAGTTTGAATGTAGAGTTCCAGAGATTAATTACTGATGCATGCTGGCACAGGCCTTTTACTCGTACCATACAAGTGACCTGAAACACTTTAGCTGCGGAACGCCTATGATAAGCGTTTGAAAGACACAGCTCAAGCTGAAATGTGTTATCATGATGGCCAAGGAAGACTTGATCGATCGAAGACTAGAATGTGGGCAATTCAGCACACTATGGAGCGAGGAACCATTAGCCCAATCGCGACCGACATCTGGATATCAATCTTTTACGTAACGTGCACTGAAAGTTTCAATTTTATAATATATACCTTCCTAAATGAAAATTTTCCAAAGTTAATCTAAGAAAAGTTAGAATGATTACTCGACTATTAAATAGGTGACCTTTTTTTCCAGGGTGAATTGCTCGAACGTCAACCCAGATAGCGTCTGCGGCCTATGAAGAGACAGCGTTTATGTAAGGCCCAGGCCGTAAAAAAAAATAAGAAACGAAAAAGCTAAAAGATAGCACTGCAACAAAGGGTCTGAAAGTGAAAGGTTAACTTTGATAAAAATATGATCTACATGTATACACATACCTTTGTACAGTACAATATCAATAAGGCCGGATAGTAGGCTGGAAAAGCTCACCGTAATCGATTGGACGATACCTTACTTGATATTTTATAATTATATATCTATGACTACATGCATCATTTTTATGATAACCTTATTGGCTATCGATACCAACCCGTCCCTTGTCAAGCAGTAAAAGCAACGAAATATACACATTTACACATTTACAATAGTTAGGCACTAATGCCACTTTAAATATTCTTCCAAATCGCTTGGAAGTTTTTTTTTATTTTATTTATTTATTCAAGTTGAGCGGTTATTAAAAGGTGTTGCAGAGCGACCGAGAAGAAATTTGTTTTTGTATAATCATGAATGATACCTCTTAGTATAGGTCATGAGGGCATGCCAAGTTCCAGGATCTAGAGCATGCGTAGGATTGAAAAAAATTGTACAACTGACTCGCCCTTGTTATCTTCAAAAATATTTTCAGTTATGGAGCGCGAATTTGTTAGTCTCGTGAACAGCGCTTCCGGCTTAAGACTTCTGCAACATTTATGGCGATCTTTCTTTGCAGCAAAGGATGATAAAGCTCAGGCTAATCGTTAAGTACTATCTAAAAAGATGGAACCAAAGGACAAAAAACAGATAGACAGAATTTGAGAAATTTGTTCAGCTCTCCAAGATCCAAGATACTATTTGGCTAGTAATGCAAAAGCTCACCAATCATTAAGATCGCCCATAACATAATAGTATATTGGAGCGTAGCTTATCTGTGTATTAATCCCTCAGAACCCGCCTCGGCCAACTTTTTTGAGGTCATAAATGCATCTGAACCCTAAAGTTAACGTTTCACGGTTTACGTTGGCATTACATGTGACAATGATATCCCACTTACGTGAAATGGATGAGTTGAGTTCATTTTACATGGCAGTAAGTAATATCCTCTGCCAGAACTATGTTTTTGGAATATTTATTCCTATTCTTCTTGTATATCACTCAATTTTTAGTGTTGCGTTGAAATTCTCAGGAGCCAACTGCAATCCCTAGGGAACTGAGGCTCATTAGTGCCGAATATCAGATTATTTTTTTTTTCAGCGGTTAATATTGCCGTGTCACTGCAGGTATACCCTACAGAAGATAGGCACTACTACGCACTCTTAACACATTTTATTCACCGACTGTAAATCAGTTCATGAGCCATTGTAATTGCATTTCTGCGCCATCTTGATACTAAATACTCCTTACTCATCTGGCCGTCTAGTATTTTTTGGTGGAACACATACCCTAGCCCATGGACACAATACAAATTTGAAACCATAGAAGCTTCTACGGCAAGGCTCTTTATTAGAACAAGCAACGCATTTACCACTAGCTCAATCTATTGGATTTCACATTATAGCAAAACAAAGGTTCCTAGCTAGCTCTAGATCATGAGCACTTTTATTTCTTTATTTTCTCAGCGTTAGCTCGAGAAACACAGTTGCATGTGTTGCTATAGAAACTCCATAGTGGATCCTCAGACCCTTTCCCCAGGCAGACCCGTAAACATAGATACTGACATGAGCACTTGAGGAAATTACCTCCTTTATGTGCCCAAGAGCGATTAGACTATATACTGGCGATCAGGAATGCGTTGAGGCGCGAAGACAACATTTTTAAATTATGAACTCGTCTCCGCAAAGTTCTAAGAAGGGCACATCGGTCAGATTAGAGTCATGGGCAGAGAGTAGCAAGGCACGGAAAACAAGTGCGTCGACTTTAGCCATTGCAGTGGCAGCGCCGAACTTGGTACAAAGATTGAGCAGGTCTTCACAAGCTGTATCTCAATTGGAGCTAGATGACTGGTCAGAGGAATTTCCTTTGGAGATCAAAACACCAAAGAAAAATATTAGCGTTTCCTCAGATCAATACAGAAACATCAATCATTTCGAAAACGTTAGACTGAGCAATAGAGGAAAGGAAACAGCAATCAATAGAGGTTTAATGGAGGGCACGTTTTACGATCCTCCTTCCATACACAACAATCTATTAGCGAAACCGTCTTTGAAACGCAAAATGGCAGAACAGCATACATTTGATGGAGAATCCTTTGAGGATGGATTTGAAGGAGACGCATTTAGAGATGGGCTTCTTGAAAAGCTAGTAAAGTTCCAAAAGAAGCACGAGCCACCGATAGACGAAGATTTGGATAAAGTTTGGAGTGAGGAATCGACTTTCAATGTAACTACAACATCGAAAGGCTCAAATATATCTTTATTATCTGGGAGTACCAACAATGAAAGTTCTTCGAATGATACCGTATTAGATGGGCTGGTTCTGCCTGATACGAATTTGGATTTCAAGGCTACTCTGAAAAGAAAACAGCAAGAAAATAATGAAAAGGCAATGCTGGAGTCAATGCAATTAAGGAACGCAAGCGGGAGCACTGGGAGCATCCACTCGAATAAATCGTCAAATGAGACAATAGGTGAGAATGACGAAAGCTTTCTTGATGGATTTGATCTAGGAGGTGATGAGCTTCTAAAGGTTGGTTCACACGATACCTTACATCATAATGTCAAAGTCCAACGGCGTAATGTTAAGAGAACCCAGCAAACCACATCATATTCCGGATCGCTGAAGAAGGCGGATTCTGATAATCTTGATGATTGTGTTTCAGGTAGTAGAACAGCTGCCAACGCAGTTCATCGACTCAAAGAGAGTTCATCATTTGACTCATTATCTTTGAAGGCCTGCTCCAAGATATCAACGCCTGCGTTAAGAGCTCCAAAAAGTACAGTCTCAATGCCGCAATCTTCAAACGAAGCCATTTTAGAATTAGCACGCATAAGGAGAGAGTCGGGTCCACAACCCAAATCGCAACCACAGCTAGCACCTGGTGCATCTCCAAAGAAAAAAACCAAAATCCACAGTCTAAACATCTCTTTAGTGCAGTCCATATCGAAGCGTCGCCCTCAAAGTTTAGCCATCGCGCAACGACGAGTTATAAGTGACGGAACAGAGCTGGACAGCCTTGAAGATTTACCCACGAATTCCTCCCGAGAACCATTGCATACTATCCGCGCAGGTTCTACATCTAAAATGAAGCGATATCCGTTGGAGTCTTATATGGAGAAACCAGTTCGCCGTACAGTAAGGCCTAAACGGGCCGTTTCACCCTTTCAGAGTACCAATAACTCCCGCACAAGTCGACGTGATCATAAACTTGGCCTCATTCAACAGTTTAGTTCTCCCGTGACGACAGTTGTAAAAGGCTACAATGGTACCATGCACTTCAATGCTACCAAGTGCAGATGGGAGGGAAATAACGAAGACCTAAAACGGTTTGACAATGTCCCCAAAGGGCCTGGCTTAATTGCATACATCAGCAACAAAGGAATTCAAGTGGTGGGAAATATGGTTTTTGATCCAGTTAACATGAAATGGATTAATGTGAACCAGGAAGTCCCTGAGGAAGATCCTTTCCAGGACGTAGACGACCTCGAAATAAAATCTCCAGTCAAGAAAAACCCATCAGTGGGCTATAAGGCGCAACCACATAACTCTACAGTGAACTTATCGGACCCGGAATTCATCTATGACGCTCCCAATCCAATACAAGGAACAAAATCGCTGTTGACAATATCCAGCGCAATAGTTAATGATGAGTATACAGTGGGACAGGAGTTTGATCTCTCAGATGAAATTATAAAGAGATTTGAAGATGAGGATAAAAGGTGGAAATACAAGACACGAGGCTGGTTTCCGGAAGAAGTATTTAGTAGAGATTATCTGGTAGAGATTCGGAGTATGGTCATGAGGAAGTCTTAGAAAGAAAATACAAATTTGGGTTTTTTATATTAGTATATATCAGTTTTTAATTCTGCAAATTGTTTTCTGTTGAGTATCTGAGATTGTGTTTTGGAAAAAATCAGTGCCAAAGATGCATGAATCCCAGCTTTGTACAGGGTAATTCGCGTATTTCCCTATTTTCCCGTTCGCAAGCACGGCTGAGATGCCAGGTGGGGGTCAAAACAATCGCTACTATAAAACCGGAACAATTACCTCACCACTTCGACTTCGGCAACACTAACTAACACCACAATGGCAATTAAGCAAACTGAGACCAAAGAGGTGAGTGATAGAAGTGCTACATGGTGCTATCAATTCTTGGCTCATTGCTAATCGATAGACATTCATCAATTGTAAATGCCGTCTTTCTGAAGGCCCCACCTACGATGGACGCAACGATACCCTTTATTGGGTCGACATCACCGGCAATCAGGTCCTGTGGACGCCATACTCTAAGGCGATTGAGAGTGGCCTACCTGAAATCAACAAGGTGGACGTCAAGGAGCCCATTGGTGTACTCGGTTTGACGAAAACCCCTGGCGTATTCGTTGTAGGCGCCAAAAAAGGGTTTGGCATCATCGATCTTCGTGCTTTGAAAAGCGGGGACGTGGCTGAGATTGAGTATAAGAAGATTGTACACACTTCGGAAGAAGACCTCAAGAAATTGAGGTTCAATGATGGCTATGTGGATGCACAAGGACGATTCTTTGCAGGCTCCATGGTAGAGTAAGTGATTTCAACTTATTTCCCTTCATAGATTGATACTAACGCTTGAGAAGTTTAGGCTATGATGTCGAGCCTGTCGGTTCGCTATATCGTTATGATCCAGACGGTAGCGTCCATACAGTTCAGCCAGGTGTTTCAATTCCGAACGGCATGGGGTGGTCTCCGGATAATAAGACCTTGTACTTTACCGATTCACCTCTCTCAACCATCTATAAGTATGACTACGATGTCTCTACAGGTACCGCTACAAATCGCCAAGTTTTCATCAAAGTTGAATTTCCTGGCATCGATGTCCGTAAGTTTTAACAGCGACATTTTCAAATCGTGTGATGGATGCTAACAATGGCCAGCTGAGCCTGATGGACTGACTGTGGCTGCCGATGGTACTATCTTTACTGCCATTTTCAGTTCGTCCACTGTGAGAAGGTATTCGCCTGAAGGTGAGTTGCTCGAGGAATACAAGTTTCCTGCGCCCAGAGTTACATGCCCTACCTTCGCAGGTCCTGATCTGGATGACTTGGTCGTAACATCTATGAGCTTATACAACGAATTTCCCGACTACGCTGTCAAGCGGGAAACTGAACAGGGCGAAGGCGGCAATCTCTTCAGAATCAAGGTGCCTGGTGTGAAAGGCCTGCCTAAAAATATTTACCCTTTCGAGAAAGTTTAATAACATTCAAATTCATCGTAACATACATGTATCTCGTGGCTAGTATTATGGAGTAAGGTTCATTACTTTCGATCATCGCTTTAACTTAATATTCTACATTTCCCAATTCCAGCTTGCTGGGGTGAACCTGCGGCGAAGTCTTCCACATGGAAATTGCCCTTCCGATCAACAATGAAAAGGGCATGCCCTGATGGCGTAAATCTCATAGATGCTGCTTCCAGGTAACACGGTGAACTGCTCACCTCTGTCACCACAAAAATGCGTTTCTTGGATTTGTCGAACATGGGTGCATGCATCAGGTACACAAGCCCGTTCTTGTCTAGCAATGCAAGCGCATTGTCCCGATGTGAGACTGCAGCTCTATGAATTGCGCTGCCCACTTTTTCGACACGAGTTACTATGCTAAGTCGTGATATAACTTGCGCTTCCGGGTTGTTGGATTGGATTTTGCTATCAACAATCATAGGGTAAGAGTTAAGTGCAACAGACGAAACTGCAAAGAAGCGGCTGCGTGGAAAGAATTCGATACTAGTAATCCCTTCGCTTTCACGCTGTTTATCCGTTGAACGTGAAGTCTTGAGCATCATGCGGGGTTCGTGAGGGTTTGTCACGTTGATGATAAGAATATGAGCTGTGAGTTGTGTTCCGCATGACAAGAATGTTTCATCCCGAGAAAAAGATAAACAGTTAATCACGTCCCTGTAGGGTATTGTAATTGTTACTGTTTCGACTACCTGAACTGTGACACCGGGGATTTGAGTAACGGAATCAAGAGAATTGGTATACCTTGTCATGAGAGGTGAAGTATCTCCGAGCTGCAACCAATGAAGGACGATCATTGGTTGCTCGGATTTTGTTGTATTGTCAATACCAGTAATGGCACATGCAATGAGCGTGCCATTTGGTGAGATAGACAGATACCGAATGCCGAACTTTGATTTATGATGATACACACACTTTCCTTCGTTTTCAAGATCATAGACTCTTAAAATTCCATTAGTGCCGGCCACAGCGAGGTAGCGGTTAGACAAGGAGATCATTTTGTGGTCCCAATCGGTAAGGACTTCTGTTTCTTCCTCTGGACTAAGCAGCGGCAGTACTGTCGCCGTTGCAGCAGCTTGCGGTGTAACTTTTTTGCCCTTCTCCGGAGGAAGCTGAATTTCACCAGATGATTTTCCAGAACATAGGAGCGTGGGAGAATCATTATAGTCTTGTGGTGTCCAGTATACACTCCATTTTTTATCAGTGGCGACTGCAATCTTTGATGTATCTGGCGAAATTGCAGTCGAAATGTACGGCTTTGATCTTGATATAATAAGCCGGGAATTCAAATTATGCTGATATTGCTTCCTATAACTTGGAAAACACTTTTTATAGTACATTTCCTGCTTTTCGAACTGAGGAATTGAAATGTTGAAATGGGCAAAATTAATAGATTCGAATTCGGACGCTCGCCAATCCTCGTAGCCACCAGAACTCGCTCCAGATGTAAAGCTGGCGTCGATCGTACCAGAGTTGGCGTGTGAGTTGGTCTTAAATAGAGCGTTACCCGTAGCTTCCTCTTGCAATACTACTTTGGCAGCTGACTGGAAAATCTCGGCCAAACTCATTTTAGGTATTGGCGGTTCATCCATTCGTTGTGTGAGAGCTGACGGTGCTATTGATTGCGTATTCGATAGTGATGCCGCATAAATAGATGTTATGTCGTTCACATCCACATTTGACTTTTGGCTCGTGGGCCATGTAACGCTAATCTCTGGGGTTTCAGACCTTTCTTTCGCAGATGATGACGGTTGAGTATCCCGCTCGGCCGCACCAGCTAAAATATCTCTGCTTAGTGCGGCTTTCTTTGCTGCAATCTTCTTGGCCAAGTGTCGCAACGCCATTATCGGTGCTAATATTTCAGTTTGCGTCCCGCAAATAGGACACAAACTCCCCAATACTTCCATCCCATCGAGAAAAAGCTGTTCATTCATGATGCACCCACAGATCAAAATTACAGGATCTTCACAAACAGCGTGCTGTGAGTTCATGTACCGTTGGGCGAGCGATTCTGGTATGTTTGATGGCGCTGTAACTGGGAAAACAAGGTCTTTTTCTAGATCATTGAGGAAGTCGGTCCATTCAGCCACTGGCGATGGCATTAGTTGGGAATAAGAGCCCCGCGCCGGAGCATTATGGAGTGATTCCGGCTGCATGCCATAGTCTATCAGGGTCATATTAGGTGACGACGCACAGCTGGTGAAATCTGGCCAAGGAAAAGACGTATTGTTGACTTTGGCCAGAACTCAGAGCAGATTGTGGAGAGGAGTTATGGTGGAGTTGGGATGTTGAAGTCAGTTTTTCCGTACAAAGAAAAAAAAAAAGAGAAAAGTCACGGCTCTTGTCATACAGGTGAATGGATGCAATCACAGTGAGCTTGAAGAAAATCTATACTCGATCAGATCGATCTATTATAATGTAAATATATACAAAGGTAAAATCTAAATGGCTAAACTACCGCCTCTGTGAAACTCTTCAATAACATTTCCATTCACAAGTGTCTCACGCACAATGCCCTGCACATGATTTGGAAACACATTCCCGTACCTGGATGTTGGTTAAAAAAAAGCATAATCTAGTGAATTAAAGACAAACTTACCAGAGACCAAGAGTGTTTCGCTTCATTATCAACACGTTTCCCGCATACTTTAAAATGTTAGCGAACAGGCGGCACCATAAACTCTTGTACACAAGTACTTACCACATGGCCACCGATATGAGAGCAAATGCCGACCTCGAACTTATTTTGCGGGTCGGATACACCTTGATAGTATAGAAGCCCATGCTCTTCAAGAACAGCCTTGAATTCATTCACCAGGAGCGGCGCGATCTGGCCGCATCTAGCATCTCTGGCTGCATGCCCACAGACCAAGATCAACGCATGGTCCATGTCGCGAGATTTGAACAAGTCCTTTTTCTCCTTGTCAATTTTCTCCTCTGGAAGTAGCCATGCTTTCATGAATGAATCTGCTTGTTGTATTGGTATGTCTGTGAAGTATTTCCCTTCGGGAAAAAGATACCCAGACGCAGTGCCTTTTCTTTGATCCTCTGGTGGGCTCAGAGAAGTGCTGGTTACCATAACAGGGTATTCAGGCTGGTTGGTTAGCTTGTTGCTAGAACATGGGCGGTTCCAGTATACTAACGTCCAAGATCTTCCTCTTGTGGTGTGTGAATTCTGAGGTGAACGATTCAGGCATAAGTTCCAGCTTTCTTGGCCAGTCTGCTTCGTTAATTGTCTTCTCACAAATTACGTCGTGCTCTTACCAGTCGTGCCCGTCGTCAACATAAAATGTCTCTCATGAAACGCTCTAGTTCCTTTGGGATTCATCTGCTTTTCAAACAATGCCATGTCAGGCTTGCAGAATGTGCATCCTGTGTCGTGATCTGGCTCTGGACAGACCTCCGTGACTTTAGCTCGGATTGCCGACGTGTGCAATTGACGCACGAGCGCCGCTTGCTGGAACCTGAGTCTGTGGCGGATCATGGCGATGCTGATATGAACCAGGCAGATCTTCCTCTTGGGCACCGTCTCTATTATATATGTATAGCCAGCCGTGTGGAGGTCTGAGTAATAAGAAGATCTGAGCTGTGGTTGGCGTTCGGCTATGGTCGCGCTTTGGCTGATCCGTAGGCTCGGAGCCGGGCCGAGCACGTTTTACCAAATTTTCGAGGAAACGATCCAAGACGTCAAACGAGTAATTTGCACGTACCCAAAGCCAAGTAACCGACGGGTCCTGAATCGGTCTTCGCGTCTTGTCTCGCTTCTCCTCTGACTTCCTTGAAGCGAGTGGGTGTATGTTCTTCGGAGCGTGTTGTTGATGCGTAATACGGCTGGAGTCTGTTACATAATCCTAATAGTTTTTCAAATCGAAAATTTCTCAGCAGCCGTAGCCCATCGCTGGCCCGCTAGAAGAGAGACAAGCAAGTTTCTTCAAATCGGATATAGCACGCGCCTAAAGCAATGAGCTCCAGACTTGGAATATGCCAGATCTGTAACTTAGAGCCTGCGCGGTACACGTGTCCGGGATGTAGCATTGTGTAGTAAGTTTGGCCCTCTCAGGCTTTCATTGTGCACCTGAAAAGATTTTTTTTTTACTAACTCTGGGTATAGCTGCTCACTAGCTTGCAATAAAGAACACAAAGCAAAGTCCAACTGCACTGGAACGAGGGCAGCCACTGTAACTAAACCGTCTCCGTCGACACCTCATGAGCCCCAGGAGACTCAGGAGGCTCCTACAGCTACCGGTAATCCAAAGTTCGAAGTTTTGTTGCAAGATCCTCAGATCAAGTATTTCTTGAGCCAAAAAAGTCTCAAAATTCACCTCAAGAGCATATTTGATCTCCTCGACAACCCTCACATTTCAGGTGAACATTCTTCCGATGGTCGGCGCACCGTTGCTTTAAAAAAACTGAGAGAGCTTCGTGTGGGCGGCCTAGAATCTAATGAACTTGTGGAGGAATTTGTGCGCCGCGTTTTAGACCTGCTCGACGAGTCCGAAACAAAGCAATAGCTAACTTCATATCTTCTCTATGCATTATTTAACTTATTATGTACACTAAAAGACACTGCCAATTCGTATATCCTCGATCTTTCTGAGAATCTCCTGAATTGACTTGTCCAACTCGCCCGCGATAGCTGCTTGTTTCTCGTGCGAGAGGTAGACAAATTGCTCACAGAAATCACCGTCAATGACACTCTTAACGGGTGCATAGCTTCCTCTATACATCAAATGGTGGCGCCCTGCGAGGGGCAAATTATGAATCCTCATCTGCTGCTCTAGTTTAACAAAGAAATCAGTGTCTTTTTTAGTTGCAAATGGAATCAATGCACCTATCGTTCCTTGTAAGCCAGTATACACAATGGCATCACGGCCACCCACCGCCAAAGTCGTCTTAGTAAAGCTTGTAGGAATATCCTGCACGTAAACATGGGCAAGTAGATCCAGCTTGTTAGCAGTGCCACCCAAATATGAAGGCTGGTTAGAGATGAATGCACCAAACTCATCCTCATCAGCGGCGTTTGACACCTGTTTAGGGCAACGAAGAACCCAAATATTTCCAAAGCGATCTCCACCAACTGATGTGTCGTAATCAAGCATAGCAGAGGAAGTGACGTGGCGGGCAACACTGTCGTCGCAGAAAGGAATAAAAGTTTGAGTAGCTTGTTTAAAAACAAGGTAAGTCAGGGATTGTCGGATATCTCCAACCACAACGCGAGAGCCCTGGGTTTGTAGAGACACAATGGTTGTGACGAAATCAATTTTGCTTTCAACTTTTCGCAAGAGTTGTTTTGTGCCCATTTCATAAATGATGAGTTTTGAGCCTGCAGCAACGAGGAGCCTTCCTTGAAACTCAATCATTGCACTAGGAGGTTCAGAGAGGAATGTTTTGTGGAGCAAAGAAAGGGTCTTGCCATCATCGCCGTACTCGTAAATGTGAATGTATCCACCAGAATTGCTTTTAGGCAAAACAACGACATCACGTCCAGTGCCAACAGCAAGAAATTCCTTGCTATGAGACTCGAAGAAGCAGCTGGTCAAGCAAAAAGCTGATTCATTTTCAGTCAGTTGAACAGAGTGGGTAACCTCAAATGTGAGGGGATCGACCACTTCAATGGCAGATGCCCATGAGCCCTGCTTTCTGGCGTACCCAAATTGGGCAGGATCAAGTTCCTCTACCTTGGGCTTTTCATCATCTTCGCTTTTGATTTGAGTAGTAGGAGGAACTAAATTATTGTCTGATTCTGCAACGTAAAAATGACTTGAGAACGAGTTACGCGCAAACCTTCTAGGGGAAAACTTCAATTCAGCAACCTGTTGTTGCAGAGTGTCGCTGAGATTGTTGATGGAAAAAATCCTATAGAAATTAGCGGTAGGAATTAAATCATGTCCACAAACTTACCTGATATTGTTGTGTTGGATTCCGATAATGCCTTCTGGGCATTCTTCGCTTGAAAATCCAGCTGCGTGTGAGAGTGCGTTATATTCTAAAGGAGTCATCTGGAAGTTCAAACCATTTGTATACCCCAGCCAGGATTGTGTACAAAGTGCTAGCACACACGGCTGGCCTTGGAAAAATGTCTTGAAAAGTTTGACAGGCTGGGGACCCAAAAACCTTTTCCTAGTGTCGGATAATTGACCCGTGACGGCATCCATGCGTGATTTGACGTAGACACCGTTTGACAAGCCGATATGAAGGTAAAGTGATCTTAGGTCGGGTAGAAGAGAATTGTCAGCCATGTAAATGATATTAACATCACTTGGAGAAGCTGTTAGCGCACTAATTGATATCGTCTCCAAGGTATTTTCTAATTCCAGGGAAAAAATACGAATTGTAGCATCCTCGCTTCCAATAGCCAAGAAAGGGCTGCGTACCTTGCCTGCTGGAACATCTCCTATGCTCATAGCCGTAGGACGGCTCGATAGCTCTTGATGTTCTTCATACTCATTAAGTTGGCCTTCTTCATCGAGCTCAAAGTACACCAACGAGTTGTTCGAGAGCGCGATTGCAACTTGGTAGTTGTTGGTAGAAGCGGCGATGACATATGTTCCCTGCGGTGGTTCCCATTCATTAATAGTACCACCAGCTAGCATGTGGCGCAAGCCTGCTTGATGGATTTGAAGAAGAGAGTCACGGCCAAGCTGCTGAACTGCAATTGTCGAAACAGAAGACAAAAACCCAGAATCAGTCACTTCTTCCACATTTTCGCCAATTGAAAGCACCAACGTTTCATTTGCGAAGGTAAGAACGATATACTTGTCGAACTCATCATCCTCTCTTGTTTTAGTAGTCCAAACTGCAATAGGTACGGCTGGAAGCTCTGATGCTACGACCTCACTAATCCCTAATCCGTAGCTTAGTCCACGGAGAGAAGATCGAGCGCCTTGGCCTGAGATGGTATAAATTTGAGGGGTATCTTTTGAAGAATCAAGATTTAGAATTTGAGCTGAAAATAGGGTGCTTAAATTTTGCAATTCGTCAACAGGCTGAAGGTTATCCAGAGCATGTGGTTGAAAGTATACTGGAGGGTATTGGGACATTTGTCCATTCACATAGTCTTCGCTCCTGTGTTCGGGCTCTTCATCATCGTCACCTAGCTTGATAAACTGATAAAATACATGGTTACCAGACTCGCAGGAGGCAAAAAGAAAGCCGGATTTCAAAATATTCAACGAGACAGTTAGCGGGATCGTGTCAAAATATTTGATACGTAGATCAGTGGCATCTTGTCGCTCATGATTCAGCGAGATTTTGAAAAGGTCTCCGAGTTCATTTTGCACCAAGAAAAAAAATGCACCGCGGATTTTGTGCATGACACCAGAAACTATTGTCGTCGAAACTTCTGAAGACCCTTGCCGTCGTGGAATTGGTACGCGTAATTCTGGTTGGTTCATATTGCGATATGAAATGTAGTTTTTGGTGCAGACTAACACTCCAGATGGTCCAACCGTGTCGCCATCTGAGCCTGGTACTTGTAATAATAGCGACGCGTCTCTATCAACTGTGTCTGTCCATTTTCGCACAACATGATTCAATCCCAGATCGAGTTCGTAAAAGGTGAGTTTTTTCTGTATCTGGTCGAACGCCTCTCCAGTCGGGTCAAGCTCAGCGTTTGTATAATCTACCTCCAGCGCGGCGAACATTGGATTTTCATAGCCCATATCAACGCTGACAATGTCGTAAACCAACGTTCGACTGGTATGAGCTTCTAATGGCGAGGAAATCACGACATTGGCTGCTGAATCACGATTCAGCACATATACCAGTTTATTCTTCTCGACTGATGCAATCATTGCCGCACGTCCCTTAGGGTCTACCGTCAAGTACTGTCCTGGGATAACACGCCTTATTCCTGACTTGCCGAAGGTTTCAAGGTGGATTTGCTCGAATGTATTCTTCTCGGCATTATAATCTAGAATGGCAATGCGACCGGAATCAGAAGTCACAATAATGTGGTCCTTAGAAGATCCAGCAATACGAAATGAAGCAATCGATCTAAGTATTCCAAAACAGTTATATGACAGTAGTGGCACTAGCTTCTCTGTGACTTTATCTGGGCGGAGCAGTTCAAGGTAAGATCCACGCGCCACAACGACATCTTGTGAATGCTTCTTGGCAAATTGGCCGGTGATAGCCTTTGTAATAGCCGTAGGCTTTTGCAGCGTGATGGAGTATAAATTAAGCGACATGCCTCTATTCGTTGGCAAAAATTGAGTCGGAAATGGTTCGCGTAGGTTGGATCTCAAGCGCGGCAAATGCACATCATAGAAATCTTTTGTTAACTTTGGCGACGAAAGAATTTCAGTAAATTTCAATGCATAATCAATTATGTAATAATTAGTCATGGTATTTTTGTGTAAAGCAAATATCCCAAAAACTGATTCTGCAGGTTGTTTTTCTTTTTACCTCTTCGAGATTTTGTTTACACAAATCAGAAAGAGCTTGGAATCATTACGTCGAAGTGTGCATCATCTAGAAATCCAGTTCGAGCGGAAATAACATTTCTAAAACGAAATCACTACCGCTAACGAACCACAACTCTTCAGAGATCTTAGCTGGCTGTTGAAACGTCGGGTTGAACATAAAATATAATACAGGGAAAGTTTAGTTCATTCGTATATAAGAATAGTAATATGAAAGAAATCAGATTGTCATTTAGAATCAGGCACTCTTTCCTTTTACGAGATACATATGTCCGTGCTCCAAATAGAACAGTTGATCGATTTATCAGAGGTATTACTTTGCAATTTCAGACGAAACTCTGCTGGAAGCACTTGTAATTTAAGCAATGAGTGGCATTCTTGCCACTTACACAACCATCCACTTTCCACAAATCAATGGTCTCACCCAGAACATTTCGTAACACTCTCCCAGCTCTTTACCTAGAGGTTCAACAACCACCTTGCGGCAATCCTCCTGATACTTTTCGGTAGCTTTTGTAACTTCCTTGGCGAGTGATAGAACGTTGATCTCGTCGTCTATTATCTCGCACTCAAAGACTTCGGCAAGCTTTGCGATATTGAAGTCCTCCCCTTCATGCCATCGTACAGCGGTTATCCATGATTTCGGGAAGCGTGACTTGTCGTGTGTAGTCAAGCTTAAAACGCCTGCAACTAAGCCATGATGTTTTGTTCGCGCCCAGGCGTACTCCTTCTTTGATAGAAGTTCGCAGAGGGGTTCGTAAAAATGCCAGGTGCTGAGATATGTTCGCTCTAGTTTTGAAATGCCGCCGGTGTTGCGATTCGCATGGTTGTCATGCTGTAGGTAGCCCCATCTTCCAACCTCATCAATAGAAATCCAAGAGGGTATCTTCACGGTTTGAGTCACATCCGGGTCAATGGCCAGTCCAAAATAAAGCCAACGCAAAATGGTAATTTCACAGTCAATTATTTCGACGCTATCACTTGCACATACAGACTTGACATGCTCCAGCGATTGGTAACTATCGCTCAGAGGACCACAATACCCCAAATCAAATCTGTATAGCGGAGTACTCAGAGTATTGGCAAGGCTGTTTGAGAGCGGAAGTTCGCGAACCAGTACAGCGACCGCAGCGTAAAAGCAAGCTGCAGAAGCTTTAAGCGCATAGTAACCAGGATCCAAATCCATGCGACTTTTCGTCATCGCATGAAGTCTTGGATTTGATACTGCAGCATGGGCAGCTATACTTAAGTACCCGGCTATTTGTCCGGGGAACCCCAAGTCGACTTTGGCAAGCACCCGTCTCCCCCTTAAAGTAGTGCCGTTATTCAAAACCACTTTTCGCGTATACTCGTCAAATTTTCGGGCTCGCAACTCACGGAGTTCTTTTTTGCGAGTGTAGATATGAACCCGATTAGCCTGTTTGCTGCATTGGGATGAAGGCTTTCCGGTAGTAGCAGGCGAGCATGAGGTACAGCTTTTAGTAGAACAGGTTGTGGATACTTCGAGGGAGCCGTCAGACAAAACGCTGGTATGGTAAAATGTACGCAGAGAGTCTGGCTTGAATTGGGGTATGGCTACTGAGCCTAGTTGGAACACTGGCGCTTGATTGATATCGTCGTCATCTTGAATGCTTGACCGCTGTGTTTGTTTTGTAGGCATGGTGTAGCTAGAGTTTAGCCAAGACAAGGAAGGAAAAAAGAATAAAGGGATTCAGTTGCAAGGACCTGGCTTCGATGATATATACTTTTGGTCCGAGGGCCAAGTGCGCGTGGCTCAACCTCAAATCCACATGGTTCTGGCTTGACGTGCGAGGATCTTAAAGGAAATGATGTAGTGCAGATTCCACACGCTTCGTCGTCAACATTTCTGTTTAAAGAAGAGTGCTGGGCGGTGATAGCGCGCAGGTAATTAACTTGTTACTGATCGTAGCAATATCGTTGCGATCGAGCCGGAAAAGGATTTCTTTCCAGGCACATGCACTGGAGTTGAACAACGAGTGCAACGCTACAGGACCTGCCGAATTTTATATAATTTGTATGGCCCAGAAACAGCCTTGACGCTTTTCAAGGGTCGTTTCACTGAGATGGAATATAAACAAGGTGCGGTGAATGCGTGCCAATACATTTCAGCACGTTGTGGCAATCGCAGGTGTAGCATGCGGTGGGCAAGTCAACAGAACTCCCAACTACGACATCGAAACTTAACCATCTGGACTTGCACGCTATATCGTGTTGTCCACAGGCCTCATTGTAGGTCCAAAGGTGGCGAGCTCCAGTGATTTCTATACGCCTGTGCAGAGGTCCCCGTGTATGACTCTTGTGTGGCTGTTAATTGATATTAATTACTCTCAAAACTATCCTCATTCTCTGGAAAGCCTACTAGAATTGGAATAGTCAACATTTGAATACTGAAAGCAGGGCTTGAAATGACGTAGTCGTTCCAAGCTCCGCCAGTCTCCTCTCAAAGAAAGGCTACCGGAGACTTTCTCACACAGCGGCCGAGTGCCTTGTAGTTTCTCCATGTGACCCTTTGTGACGAGGCCTCCGGACGAAATCCCCAAGGGATACAATTTGTCTCCAAGGACACTGAGAGGGAATGAGCATCAGGGAACGGCGTTTGAGTTAGGACTCGTTCGCAGCTATAGCAGCGCGGAGCTCTGCAGAGGATGGCAATGAAAATGAGGAAAATGCCCTCTCAAGAGACACTCTACGTCCCTGGGCCATCTCCATCGCTTTAACCTTCATCGTTATATCTTCTCAAGGACAAGGTAGTGTCCTGAGACAGGTGAGGCATAGTGGGGTTGTCATCGGCAGGCTCGCCAGCAGAGATGCTAACAGGGAGCTCCCAATCTGGGTCAATGGTTTGGAGCTGTTCCCGGAGAGCGCTTAGTGATTGGGCAAAAAGCCAAGGCACCCTCCCCATGGCTCCATACCTCCGTCCTTCACGAGAAATGGGGTAAAGTCTTCGCCATATGGCCTTTCAGTTTGTCGCCCCGTAAAAAGCCCAAGGTTTCCAGGATTTCTTCTTCCACTTGCTTTCTTAAGGATCTTCCAACCCGTCCGATGAACCTGAATGTTAGTATGAGAAAGCGAAGAAGGAACTGACTTGTTTTTTGGTACTCCGATGGCTCTAAAGCTTAAAGTTCCTTCATGTACTAAGCAAGGACATTATTCTGTACTAAGTGTTGGATTGTTTGTCCACTAATAAAAGACGTGATTTAGGTTTCGACCGACATGTGAGGGTAATTTTTTGACTCTACTGATAAGTGTTATCGCAATGACTGACCCTTATACAAGAGGAACTACTCATTTCAAAGTTGGATAGTTGGTTTTTGCGGCTCTCTGAACAAATGTATGTAAAGTACTAGTAGTGCGTTTTCCTTCTCGAAATCTACCTGCATGAAGTAAATTATAAGCATAGATAAGCCATTTTCATTCCGTTAATAAATAATGCTTTATAAGTTTGCGAGCTTCCTAAAACTCAAATTCTATTATATTTACATGCATGTCTTTAACATACATGTTTATATCGTTCAGTAAGTTCTTACTAGCTTAAGTAGATACGATTAAATGAGTTCTTACACTTCTTATGTTACATGTGTGCATTCAAGCCTTTGGCGTTATCAGTCATGAATTCTTCATCGCTATAAAAGTTCAAAGTTCGCAAATGTCATAACCTTCTATTGCTCTTCTTTGGCTTTCACTAATTGGCCTTTGAATCCGTCAGTACCACTAGTAAACCTCACTTTTCAGGTAATCACAGTTTGCTGGTACAATATCAAGTTTTTTCACAGTAATTTGAATATAGCTGTGAAATATATCACTCTAGCCGATTGAATCCTTTGGTATAAAACTGGAATAGTTTATTACTTTATCTATACTTAATTCAAATGGTGTTTATTATTTACCTGTTTTTTTTCATCCAATTATTATTAAGTTGATGAGATACAGTCATAGCAAGACGTGTCGTCTTAAATGCAAGCTGTCTTTAAATCCAGCAAATGTTGTAAATAAAGAAACGCCGATAAGTCTCGTATACAAATTACGCTATGACCCTAAAAAATTGCAGATGAGAAATGTATTAGAGATTATAGAACATTTGTGGCCACTATACTAAATGCTGCATTGCAAGTGCAAGAAACAACACTGAAGCACATATAATGTGCTAGGGCGTGCCAAAAATCCACGCATAGTACATGTATATGCGTCTCTGTCACTAATCCATGCACATTATGAACGCAGCACGCTGTTCACATATTTTGAAGTTAACTTTTCTTCGCTTTGAAAATTAAGTCACCATCACGCGTGTCTATCAATATTTAAACGTTTCAAGGCCGTGAGCGAATTTCCTGTCTTTTTTAGATATTGATTGTGTGTGCGCATGAAAGTCTCTACTCACTTCCATGGAGCCATTGATCATTGCTTTAAGTTCTTATAATTTTTCGACTGCTGAAGTTCTGTCATCATTTAAAGTTTTTCTATAGTTGCAAGTGTTGTCTGGTTTATGTGCTGAATACATCTGTACAGTACCTAGCCGACGTACTTCGGCGTTGTGTCTAATGGTGAACTTCGAATGCCTGGAATTTTTGGGCCCATGAAGTTTGGCGAATTTATTGTACGATCGATGAAATAAGTGCAGTGAATGGCTAATGACGCAACAAAAGTAACACTTTTCCATTAGGTATACTTAGATGCATCAATTATTTCGGTGACAAGAAAATAACCCTTGAGCTCGCATCTAGGATTGTCCACTGGACCATTTGTACGTACTTGAATGTCTACAGACTATAAATTGCGCGCGTTAATTTTTCTGCCTATCAACTACGCATCTTGGAAGTGAAAATCCTTCTTGCAGTATACATAGGTGTTGATGTACATGTATGTATGTCCCATAATTTACGGGATAACTATTTCTCCATTCTATATGTAAACAGTAGTGAGTGAGCTTGGCACTTGAGCCAACATTTGAAAAGTTGGTTGAGCTTGGAGACACCACACCACCAAAGAACCATAAACCAATAAGAAGAATCTGCTGGAAACGAGCGGAGATGCTTATTTTACATCAGGAAGTCGTTTAGCGCCAATAACAAAACACAGTTTCTTGGGGACATTAATTGGCTACTAAAATAGGACGATTATGATGATGAATATTTATTTCCCCACTCATGTCTGATGATATAATAAAAATTCACTGATATTTAGGAACCAATAGCCAGTCCTACCAAAAAAGCCCAATTCGAAGGGAAATTCCATCTGAACCAACCAGACCATCAGCGCCACTAACAATCTTCGATGATGATAATAATTCTGTTCATTGTCCCCGTTCAAATATAACCATGGAGGTGTAATAATTATACAAACACAACGTGAAACAAAAGCCAATACTTGTCTGATGGAAAGGAAAAGAAACCAATAAAACAAGAGTCAAGAGTCAGATCAAACTGGGTCAATATTTTATATTCTACTATGATAGAACTATCTTACAAAGGAATTTCGCTATATTTTGCAGTAATAGAATCACTGTCTAATTTAATAAATAGATAGATATTTTTGGCTTCGTCAATCAGCTATAATACTAAATAAGAAACAATATTCAGCATTGGCCAGACTAGCGTCTCAAAAAAATGGGGTAGAGTCACTTCTGAAATAAAACAGCATTTTTTTATCAATAAGAAATTGCGGACTTAGCTCAGTTGGGAGAGCGTCAGACTGAAGTTAAGTTCAGTCTCTTGGTTAATCTGAAGGTCCTGTGTTCGATCCACAGAGTTCGCATTTTTTGTGAGCAGTATGCTTCAATCAAGCACACTGTGTACTTGTAATTGTTTTCATTTTTTTAACTCCATAATGCCCTTTTATTTCACGAATCAACTAGATCTAAAGTTAATCAATGAATGTATACTTGACCCTAGGCTGTTGTAAGTAAAAAAACCATGCATGGCTAGCCATTCTGTCTTTTCAATCTTGCTGCACACGTGTGTTTTTAAGGTTATCCAATGAATACGCTTGTAACTGATGTCAAAACCTTAAATGAAAGGCTGAAGTTTTTTAAAAACATAAATATTTTTTTTTACCATAACTCGTCATACGTGTTATGTGTATGCATTTAAAGCACAAATTGAGCTTATGACATTATTGAAGGCGGAAGAAAATCGCATACATAGTAGTGGGTCTCAAAGCCAGCCCCAATTAATGGTGCCAGCTATAGCTAAAACATACTGAATCAATATTAAAATGCCTGTTATATACGCCCAGCCAAGTCCTTCCATGCGAGTTGTATTTAGGATTGCATGGGCGCTAAGCCTCTATGGGTAGGTTTTTACGATGCGAGGATTGATTTGAACGCGTATGTATGGCGAGAGCATTTAAACTCGTAAAGAATGCTCTCGATGTTAACAATTGAACATTTTTGGAGCCAGTACAAGAAACTTCTATGCTTCTCTTTTGGTATTTTATGCAATGTTTGAAGTCCAATTTCGTTCATAGTGGGCTTTCGCTAATGGAGGCGGAAACGGATGTGATTCTAGAGCTCGGTGTCGGATGGCGGTCCGCACCAATGGCGAGCAAGACGGGTTCGACACGTTTTTATTTCAAGTTATAGCATTGTTTTCGAGTATACATTGTTTCTCATAAAATGATTACATAGATAGTTTTGATTTTAATTTGCACCTGCGGAGATCGTAGCTCTAGCAGCAGCTGTTAAAATGTCTGATTTAATACAAAAAATGATGACATACTATAACAAGAATAGTAATAGTAAAAAAGGTAAAAATAACTTGAAAGCTCAGCTGCTGATGCGCGCTTGTATGCCCGTGCATAGCTACTACATGAATGTCTGTAATCTTGCGCAAGATCTATCAAAGAAAAAAAAACTCAATTGTCGAGAAATTTTCACTCATTTGAAGTAAGACAAGTCTTGCTTTTATCTTGCATCGAAATTTATAAGCTGAATTGCATGCCCTACTACTAGAAAGCTTAAGCTTGCAATTGAAGGCTACTTGACATATAACAAATAATAATAATAAAAGGCTACTATATAGTTAACTACTATGTAGACACATGTCTCATGGCACGAAAAGTGTGGTAAGCGGGCAGGGTCGGCCTTTGGTCTTCCTAACGTTCTCCGCTCCGCTTCAAACTTTAAAGTTCCGCCTTCACTGAAGTAAAACAGTACAATAAAGGACTTTAGTAAAAAATTGAAGCTATCAATGAGTGTTGTAAGATGGATCGCATGGGTCCCTGGTTACATATGCTAAAAAGTTTGAGTATGGACACATACATGTGTTATTCGTTATGAATCAAGATGGGGTGATGACGGTGAAAACTCTGTTTACTTCTCCGTTTAAATGGTCCTAGAGAAGCATTGATGGATGAAGTAAGACATTTTAGGTAGGCTACTAGTAGTAGCTCCTTGGCAATTTCTGCGTATATAGGCTTCCGATCAATAGTACCATATTTATGATAGTCGCGCATTATTCCACCTTTGTTTCACGGATTCTAGGGATTCAAAAAGTGCAGAAGCACTTAAATTTTCATAGCTGGGTTACAATGAGCCCTTGGCGCGCAACTTATGCACTTATACCCTCTTAGTGCCCTCGGTTAACCTTATGTGTACAGCGCGTCGAAAAACTTGCTACCATACAAGGGACTCAGATTCAGTCAGCGTCTTTTTTTTTACGAAAAGCTCATTGATCAGATGGATGACTTGGAAGCTCAGACTACACTTCTCTTTATTCAAATTTTCTATATTTGTTCATCCTAATAATAAAAAACAAGACCGTGTTTAAGGACTTGAAGTTAAAAATGAAAATAAGCTCAAGATTTGCTAAGATGGAAATATACGTACGGTAGTGCATTGGTCAGGAAGTGAGCAGTTTGGGCCCTGAATCCATTCAATGTGCAGTAGGGATCCACAGCACACTGGATATACACGGATAACAGTGCTCCAAGTTAACTTAATCGATCTCAATATTGTTAACAGCACTTGAGGCCCGGAAAGAAAACACGGAAAGTAATGAAAAAAAATAAAACCTTTGTGATATCGCTCATTAGCAAAACCCGGACGGAACCCGGACGGAACCCGGACGGAACGCACGCGCTTTTCCACCGGGCCGCTGCCTTTGTTCCTTTTCAAAGTTCATGATGAGCTATCGAAATCAAATGTTGAATCTAAACTCAAGGAAGAGAAGTATGAGGTGTAGCGTACCCAGACCACTCGTCCCCTATGATCTAATCCTCTATATATTATGGATGGCCACAATGTTGATTTTCTCCCTGAGTCAGCTTTCTTATTTGCATGTCAGCTCCACCGGCGTCTGGTTAAAGCCTTCCTGCTCTTTTCAATCCTTAAGGATCTACACTTTCCCCTCCTTATCTACATAAACATTTACGCTTTCTATCTCCCGTCGTCTTCCCAGGCATGAAATGTGAAGAGCTATCCCACCTTCAAACTCTGTCATCTTATCCTTCTATCCATCCCATTTGTCTCTTCTAAACAAAGCTTTCTCTTCAAGAGTTCAATGCTCTTCTGAATTCAATGTTAATTCCAAGCATACACACATAACATTGAACTCTTAAAAGATACACGTATGTATATTGTAGAATTATTATTATGACGTTTGTTATATATCAACTATAAAGTACATAAACCGCAGTTGACACAACAAATAATAATAATAAATTCTATCTCAAGTCTCCACCTTCAAAGTTGGCTAGTATTAGATTTCCACACTGAATTACTTTTTACAACCAACCAATTCTACAAGCACTTGAGTTTAATGTTCAAGTTGGTTACATGTATAACGTAAATTTATTCGAATCCTATAATTTACAGTTTAAATTTATCATTTGGACCTTAGCTGGGTATTTTCTTAACTATTCGGGGGGTTTGAATTATACTAGTAGTATATTTCAGCAATTAATTTGAGATCCCACGATGATATGATAGTAAGAAGAGCAGAGACGACGAATGAAAACAAAATAGCGAGCTCTAGATTCTTTAATATTTGAAGTTAAAACTCAATCGATTTTTCCTACAGATATCAATGATGTAGCAGGCCCTTTTTATTGCTATTACGTACTATGTGCAGTATGTATAATGCGCACGAGCAGTTCAAAGTTTTTTGGGAATTTTTGGTAACCAAGAAAATCGTTATTCCTTTTGGGTTTTTTTACGATCGGATCCTTCAACCAAGCCGATACACAGTGATTAATTACCTATGTAATAGTATTTTTTTTGTGCACCGGCCCGGATTTTCTTACCGAAAAGTGCAAGTTGACACTAGTTAACTACTTTAATTACTCCAGTACATTGTACAACGTGGCTCAAGACTAACAACCTTACGGGCGGCGTAAAGTAAAAGCCTACGGTGCCTTGTTAGTTCAGTGTGGAAGAGATAAGCGACAGGAAGTGTCATGTCTTTATGGGCGGCAGTGGCAGAATAACCATCTTCCGAGACGAACATTTTGAGAGAACGTTCGCCCAGCCCAGGACGGTATATCAGTATATACATGTACATGTATTTGTATCAATATTCAAGGTTTACATACATATGTGTATATAAGATGGTTAGCCGGCTAACTGAGGCTAACTGAGCTCGCTTAAATGTGCTAACATTGATATTTATGTGGTCAGTATTAATTACAGGTCGCGATCATTTACCTTCGAGAATCAATCATGATCGTAGTTCTTCTGTGTACCTAGCCAGGTACTTGTGGTGGAATTCCAAGCGTGTTGACTGAATTTCTGTAGTGCGTTATGTGGCTGTTCATTTCCATCCACAGGTTTCTGACTAAGCATCGCCTAGAATCTCCCAGGTCATCTTCAGCACACAGGTACCGAGTTCAAGGTACATGACTGGCATCTGGATACTTTTTGACATGGAAGAACTTGGAAGGGCTTGTGCACTGCACAGTGGGATAAAGACTACAGATAAATGCCAAAATTTTCAAACGTTGTACTATTTACGTGAGACGTCTAGTGTTTCTGAAATAATTCTCCATGAAATGGACTTGGAATAGGCTGTTGCTTGGTCTTAGCTGGTGTGCGAATCAAGCGTTCAAAGTTCAGTAGACTTGGCCTTGGGCAAACCATCTTGGCTTTGCTTACTCGAGCTGAGAATGATTATTAATCTCTTGATACATGCATGTTCTTTCCAAATTTATGGCTCGCAGTGGCTAATCCGTCAAAAAACACCGGTTCATGATTTTTCGCGTGCAGGTTTTTAAAGTTTTTCACCAAGATATCGACATCCGGAAAATCTTTTTTTTTTTTTTTTTTTTTCCTGAATTCGTAGCAGGCTGGCAACTTTGAATTCAAAATCATGACTGGCCACACTGAACGATAAATATATATGCCAACTTTACAACAATATAATAAGAATAACTTTGAAATGTGCAGCAATATGCTGTATCTAGTAGTGGCCAGTAATAAAGCTCGACGAGTTTTGCAAGCCTCTCAGTGCGCTGTAAGCACTAGTGAGTTCGATATGTGTGCTCATAAATTTTGAAGCTGGTGGAAAAACTTTGACTACGCACAGTCACCAAGTCGGAAAACCAAGTACCGTGATTTTTTTTTTTTCACATGTCGCTTGACTATGTATACTGGGCGTGCGTATATCACCAGGCGTAACTTCTAGTTCAACGTTCAACGCTCTCAGGCTGTCAGCTGTATAAACTATCCCTCCTTACAGCGGCATTCACACACGCCGTGCTAGATTTCTTAAAAGGAACTAAAACTCATGATGAGATAGTACTAGTACTATTCAAGCTCAGAGCCGGCGGTTAAACGGAAATCACCCAACTTGATTGCTTATATTGTGTTCATTTAATGTTTGTCCAGATCAACGATCGATTGAGACGCGCTAACCGTTGAATTCCATTTACTACACAAGTACGTGTACGTGACGGACCTGAGTTACTTGAGTTGGCATTTAACGTGTTTCTCCAAAATCAAAACATTCACCAACAGGAACAACAGGAACAACAGGAACACTGCATTGGGGAGTAAATCACGGAAAATAGTTGAATGGATTAATCATCCCGACGGATTAATCATTCCAAACCCTCCCCCCAAGCCGGCGACCTGGGCCCAAATGCATGTAAGCTAGCTGATCTTCCGCGGATTATGGATCTCTAACGATTTTCTAACCTGTGTCTCTATTTCCGTCTTTCATCTATAGTTTAAACAAGACACAAGCTTTGTTTTGGACAAAACTTTGAACGAGACAAGACAATAATACAACTTGAATATACAGCTCCGCTGCTAAAATCACCGGCTCAATAAATTGATGCAATCATTATCTTTGTTATACAATGTAGCAACTGAAATTTTGATGTTATCATTCTCGTTATATCAAGTAAAATCTTGACATCCAGCTAAGATCCTCAAAGAGTTGGAGTTCGTTAGTGGCGCTAGTGGTCTAGTTAGTTTAAATTACATTCCCCTCGGTTTGGGCTCAAATGACACTTCAACGCGCGCTCCTGTAAAAATCGTGGCACTTTAGTGACGTAATGGTTCCGAGCTCTCTCTCGCGCATAACGTAATGATAATAAGAACTTCAGACTTCATATTCATGCATAGGAATGATCATTGATAGTAAAAATGTAGCAAAAATATAAAAGTATGACTGAAAAGCTTGTGACGTGCCATGTTCAATGTTATCATGTATATTGCTTCGGGTCAACTTTGAACCGATCCTACCGTTTGTACGGTACTGAAAGCGCACATACATTTTTTTCGATCGTGTCGACTCTTCGTGATCAAATGTTGGTAAGACACCGTTGACACGCGCGCGCATGGGGGCACCGGCCGGGTTTTGCACATTTGCAGACGGAGCGCGCCAGATTTAAAGTGTTCACCAAAGCTGAAGAACCACTTTAGGTTTTGGTTTCTGTTAAGGGTCTACTTACGTCACTAGTGGCAGACAGACAGAGAGAGAGGCTAGAACATTTTGAAAGCCTCACTCACAAAAGGAGAACAAAGGTACAAGTGTGGACTGAGATGCTGGCGCCAAGGTTCAAACTAGTCTCCAGAGCCACGCGCCCACTGGACGTGAAAAAAAAAGGTGGAATGGAATTGATCATCTAGTGGGTTGATTTTCTGTGCAAGGGTTTGCTGGCACGTAGAGTACAGGAAGCTACGTATGTGGCATGTAGGACCCCGTCGTGGTAGGGTCTTTGACATTTGACTTTTGGGTCTCCCAGCTCAAAGTCCAGCAGTTTTAATGCCGTCTGGACCACTTGCCAATATACTATGAGTGTATAGCCAAGAGCGCGTGTGACTTTAAGGCAGAAAAATGTGCACAGTTGCTGGGACGCGTAGGCAGTAGTTGCACCTTTTGATGAACAGCCTTATGAAGCGGAAAGTGACATGTATCGCATTCATCTAGATTCTGCTGGCCCAAGGCAATCCGTCATCAACCCCATCATCATCATTCAGCTGGGCGTATATACTGATGGACAAAGGCAATACGCCATTCGATCGTGACTTGTTCACACTAGTCTGCCACCCATCATCATGATATGAACCTACCCTTCTCTCTCACAGTAAAAATGAAAACATTCAAAACCCTATGGTCATTAGTGGTGTTGAAGGTGTTGGCTTGGAAGGAAACTTTGAAGTTGCTTTGATGGACAGACAGAGTCCGGATAAATAAGGAAAGTGGAGGAGCATGGAGTTTGAGGGGTTCAAATGTTGAGAGTATACATGATCACCACCACAAAAGCACCCACCCGTGCGCCCCTCCGCTGGCACGAGATGGCTTTTTATTTTATTTTATTTTAGTACTTCAAGCTCTTCCAAATAATACCAATAAACGGGCTAATGGAGATGGAGTGTCTTGTTGCTAGCTACTACTAGTATCGATCAACAGCTTTGAACTCAATAGTGCTCAAAATACTACTTCTACAGAGGTGGGCCTAATTGGGCGATTGGCCTTCAAATGTTGCTCAAAAGTCTGACCTGCTGAACTTCGAAAGAAAACGTTATCCTTACAGCGAAGCGAAAGCCCGTCGGGTTTGATTTTTACAATCTCTTCTTTGACTTCCATCCCAGACTTTAAATTGTTCCATCCAATTCTCTTACCATATAAGACAATCACGTACATATGTACGTGTATGTACTGTACAACTTTGAACGTTCGATTGATAAACTCAAGTGTCTCTTTCAGAGGTGGAGTGAAACACGCACTGAAACTCTGAAGCTTATATTTGAAGATCAGAATCTTAACTCTATATTTGTATTTAATAACCTGGACTCAATGTACGTATGGAAAATTCTTGCTCTTTAACCTATCAAAGTGGCCGCTCATCAGCTTTTGAAAACTTGAGGGGGAGGGGGGAATGGGGGATCAATATTTGCAAGTGCTTTGAGCATTATGTTGGGAGGAGGTTCAGGAACAGGAACGTCACTGTGCTGCACACGTGCGAAAGAAGATTTTTTTTGCATTTTGAGTCTCCAGGCTTTCAAGTTGGTGATACACAGTTTACTTGAAGGTCAACTTCCATGCTGTTCTAGGCGGTTTGTGCAAAGAGTTCAACTAATGATTTATGCCGGCTGAGATACATGGAAGAATTTTGAAAAAAAGCCAAAAATACATCGACAAACCTTAATTGTATAAGCTCAAAAACTCTTTTTCTCGTCTACTCTGTCGGTGGTTAATTTAAAGTACTCAAGTTGCTGTATACAGGTATGGCGAGCACTTTGAGAGGCGGGATAAAATAAGACTGATGTAAATGCCAGAAGAACAGAGAGATGAGAAGTTCGCAAAAATGAGATTTGCAGAGGGTCACTGTAAATTCCTTGGTTTCAACGTTGATCAGTGCCAACATTGCATGTAACAAGAACTTCTTTGTAGTAGGAAGAATATTATCATCATTATCATCTTGTTATCTTAACTGATATGACTTTTAATATAAGGATAAAGTGCAAGCTGTAAGCTGGCTCATTACATACTACACAGGAACATCTGGAGACGCCAGTGATCAACGTTGAACTTCTTGAAAAACTTTGAACTTTCTACACCAGCATGACCAACTTGAAGGTAAGCTTGTGATAATATAAATGGATGACATCATCTCTAATAAATCTGGTGCTTTGGATTTAAATCCAAGATCGATATCTCCACTGAGATCCAAGCCAAACATTGAACGTCCATTCAAGCAATTGAAGATAGTAGTCTGGAAAATAAGAGTCAGCATATGAATAAGAACAAAACTAAGAATAGAATTGATTATGAAGATAACAGAGAGGAGATTCGAACTTCGTTTGAGCTCTTTTCTGGAGGAAATGACTTGACTTGTTATTATATATTGAAATCTCTATTTAATAGGACGTTTTAGCATTTATAAGATACAGTACATAGTATCCAAGGGATTGGAATTCTTGTGTGGCGCTGATGGTACAGTTGGTCTAGATGGCATTTCCCCTCGTTTTAGGCCTCCAAAGGACTCGATGCCATTTCCCCTCGAATTGGGCTTTCAAAGAACTCTTCCTCTGAAACCAGTGTGAGCCCTTTGGTGACCTTGCTTTCCCTCGCGCGCAAGTCGAGCTCATCAGCCTTCTTTCAAAGAAAGGCCGGAGAGACTTACGTGGACTACAGACAAGCGCCATAAGGACCTCGTTGCCATGAGAGGTCTCCAGACCAATACACCAAGGTGTAAAACTTGTCTCCAAAAAACGCTGTACTTCTCCCTCTCCGTTGCTGCGAGTATGCTCAGACGGTCGTCTCTGCAGTGACAAGCCCTCCTGCGTGTCTAACACCAATATCGTAGTGTTTCTCGATCAAGTCGTCGTTAATAGTGAACTTCACTTACGGATGTCTAGCGATTATAGACATGGCCAAATACACATACGCCAGCTAGTATTTTTTTTTTATCCAACTTGAAAGCACTTTACTAGCTGGAGGTTCAAAATTTTTTTTGGAAGAACCCACTCGTGCATGTATCCTCTGCAGTTTCGAATTGGCACTTTTTTTTGGTTTATATGATGACAACATTGAACTCCAAATTGATGCCTTTTGGACTGGTCCAAACATTGAGCGGGGACTCGAGCTGAAGACCCAGTGCCATGGTCAAGCGGTTGAGAATTCAACCCCCCACCCCATCAAAAAAACTAATCAGTCACCTCTTTCAAAGTTCAATGTTTCATGCTAGTTGACAGCATTTGAGTACATGGTAGACGACTTCAATCTATGCTGAGAGTTCAAGAGTATGCAGAGCGTATTCAACTGAAAAGGCACCCGAAATAGGCGTCATACTGTATACATATCAAGCAATCAATGTTTGCCGATAACGCTGGCTTTAACTACATGGGTATTGCACAAGACACTTGGAAGGTCAGCTAAGAAATCTAAGGGGTGACCCAATCGTTCTTCGTGATCTAAAAAAAAAAAAAAAAAAAAAAAAGGTTGGAATCTTCAAATGTTCGTTATCTCAAATGGTTTTCGTGCGTGTTGATAAGAAACATTTGGACCTTCTGAACTCACTCAATTGCTAGCTTGCTAGCTCACACCACTCTGTGTAATCCTTTTCTTTCCGCCATTTACAGTTTTTTTTCTTTCGTTGGTATAGAATTCGTTTATTATCGTGCTCATCAAAAGGTACCAAATGAATATGGTTCTGCTGGGTTGTTTTATAGCCCATTATATAAATTACATTGAAATCTCAAAAAATCTCGCCTTTGGGCAGAGTTCTGTATCAGCTCTGCTGCTGCTGTTGCTGCTGTTGCTGTTGCTGCTGTTTTTGTTGTCTCAACAGCATTGCCTTCTTGCCTCTCCGAATGCGCCTTAGTCTGCCCTGCATCAGGTAGTAGCTCCCCCGTCGCACAATGACCTCAATCAGGTCCTTGCCGTAGCCGTACTCCTCAAAGGTCTGGTTGTAGATCTCGTCTATGATGCGCCGGCGCTCGATTTCCGTCGTGTCGCGGATCCACGTACGCTCGCCGAGCTTGAACCCTTCTTGCCGCAGGATGTTGAGGATTCGTTGCTCGCGGGTGCGCGCCGTGTCGTGGTCGTGGCCGAGACCCATGCGGATGTAGAGGGAAGGCAGCGAGATGCGCGATTCGCTTTGCTTGCGTAGCGCACTGCTGGATGGCGAAGACGCTTTATCTTCGACGGACGCGGGTGATGCAGAGGATGTGAGGGGTAGGTTGATGTTATTAAGGGAGTCTAATGAGGATAATGGCGGCGTAGGGGCCACTGTGAACTTATCTAGCGACAGGTTAAACTTGTCGTCCAAGGGCATGTACTTGTCCGCGACGCTCAGGTCGCTTGGGAATACCTGGCCCAGCATGTTTCCCAGGTCCACGCCGGCCAGGTTTGTATTGTCGTCGAATTGCAGGGTAGAATTATCAAAGGCATTGAAGTCGAGACCCATGCCCAGCGGCGTTTGTGGCACACTTTCCGTGCCGGAGCTGCCTGCGCTGCTGGAGAGGTCCATGGGAAGGCCCTCCAGGTCGTAAAAGGTAGGGCTTTCAATTGTCTCAGGGGACGAATGCATCATCAGGCTATTTGGGTATGTCATGTTGGATGTGTCGAAGGCTGAGGTAGAGCCAAACATTGAGGACGACTGGTCCATTTCCAAGCCTGCTGTCGGCTCAAAGTATTGTGTGTCGTCAATGAACGAGAAGTCGTCCAGAAAGGAAGGCATCGATATGGCGGCCATTGTGTATTGTGTGAAATGACTTGAAGATATGAAAGAAGATGGAGAATAAGAATCAAGCAAGGTCAAAGAGCAAGAGGAAAAAAAAAAAAAAAAACTGGCAAGCAAGATTAGGGACTTTATTCGTGATTTATAAAAAAAATTTCAAACTTTTGTTGGAGGGTGAATACATGAATACAAGTTTCTATGGCTATATCAATTGGATTATCTTTGCTTTTGATATCTCGCTTTTTTACTTTCTTATTTTTTTTATTTTTATTTATTTTTTCTTCCAGACCTTTTCCATTTATTATTTTCATTTTTCTGCTATTATTTATTTATATACTTTTCGCACGTTTCTTTTGGGTTAATTGGGTACCTTTGTAAGGGTATCTGCTTTGAGTTTGAGTCTAATGGCTATTTAAATGGTGGAACACACTGTAGAACGCATACAGTGGAATTCGTATACGTAGAATTCGCGTTACCCAATGTATGTGTGCAATTAATTGTTTTTTTCTTTTTTTCTCTAAAATCGCAACTAGTGGGGTCGCCCACCCGTAGATTGCTCCAGGGCAAGGGCACAAAGCATATATTGCGCTCTGCATGGTGGATCCTTGAGAATCACTGATTTCACATCGCTTATGTAACACGTCATTGTGTATGCAGTGAAATGCATCCGATGCAGGCTACGTACATGGCCAAACCCCAATGGGATTAGTGGTTAGTTTTAGCTTGCAACGACCTAGGCTAGGTATATATTGTGGTTAGCATGGGTTATATATATTGGTGGAGGATTGGGTTAAACTCTGGGTTTAATCCGCTTGAGGGCGTGGTTTTTAGCCTGCATATCTATACAAATTGTTGCAGTATCGTTTATCTGCCATCAATGATCGTGATCCAAGTACCACTATAAAGTCTCTCATCTGGCATGTGGTTAGTACCAGGTTAAACCCGCCATCAAGTGCCTTTAGGGTTTAGCCACACAGGGAAATGTTTGAAAAAAAAAAAACTTTTGATGGGTCGCTAAATTTACCCTTTGAGCGCTTGAGTCTCGTCAATCGATGGCTCCACTACTACGCACATGGAAGAATCAATCCATGCTACTAGTAATTTTAAGATGGAATGACACACCATCGAATCGAATCTTGGAATGGCACCATTCCAGCACCATGGAACTTCTTTACATGCACTAAATATTCTCAAACGCTGGACGTCATGATGGTGAGACTTCTTGTGGCCTGGCGAGTAAAAACATTCGACAATGGTAGTAGGACACTTTTAAGATATCCTGACATTTTGCTCCAGTTGATGTTCAATGTTGGATGGTTTCAGCGGGAGGGCTTACTACCATACTGGCCTACTAGCATCAATATGATACTGGCATACTGGCATACTGTATTAAGTACATGCCATGTGCTACCAGGGCCAGTACTCTGCTGTGGTTGACCCACGCATGCTGTCAACAGCAATAATTACAGCAATAAAAAAACATTTCACGCATTTGAACTTGGAGCATTGCATTTAAGAAATACGACTTTCGCTTTTGTAGTAGTAATCATTATTTATAATACTAGTCTGCTAGCACGGTGCAATGTAATCCATTGAACTTCAGTACTAACCTGAGGAGAAATAAAATACATAGTTGACCACTATCATCAAACAGCTGGAGTTAGAACACAAGCTTGTCATGAAAAGTTTTCTCTGCTTTCATTGCAAGCCCTCTTGTCGATGATAGCCCCATTGGTAGCAGCTTTAGGACAAGAAAGAATTCCGTGAGTGCTTTGGCTTTGAATTAATCTTCTCAAGCCTGGTTCCAAGCTTTTGTGCTCAAAAATCATGATACCAGCGCTTCTATACGCACTTACACACATACTGTACATGTACTATGTATTTATGTCAGCAATGATACATAAATTACGAGGGAAAAAAAAGCATAATATTACACAGGCATTACGTGATCAGTAGTGGATACCATATCAGATACTATCGATCAATGCATGTGCTATAGTATCAATACACCGCGGAAGTCTTTTGGGCGACTCAGGGCGATGCATGGCCCATTGCGTGACTAGTCGCTGGCTGTGATTGGCTGGGGGACGCCGCGATCGGCAGTAGGTACACCCGAGCGGAGCCTGAGGTACAGAGTACTGCAGCGGTACCAGCCATGAGCTAGCTCAATCAGTCACTGCCAATCAATCAATCAAATCAAAAATTTACACGATACAGCTGCATTTATAATCTAAATTCATTCTTATTCTGAATTCAGAATACTATTCCAGCATACATATGAGGGTACTTGCGTAGTGTCAATTAATAGCTAGCTGTTCTATTATATTATAGTATACCACTAGTTTCAAAGTTCTCTATTTATGATCATCTCGATATCGGTCTTGAGCGATGCAGGACAAGAAAAAAACAATACTACTACGAGACTTTTGGCACTTGACTTGAGTAACCGTGTGTAATTCCTGCTAAGCTTTGCACAACATGGCCTTGCAATGAAAATTCGACTGTTTCTCAATCATCACATACCATAATGACACAAGTGTCGATTGTTTCCGTGGGTTCCGATGTCTTTTTGGAGATCGATATCCAGATGTCGTTTACGAGGCAGATCACATGCATCTGAACAATACACATGTAGCAGGTTTATTAATATTGATTGTTCTTCGTCTACGGGATCATGGCACATGTTGTTGCAACATCCATGTCAACAACTCGCCCGTGTTGCACGTTCCGTGGTGGAAGACTGAACGCGAGATACGCAATGCAGGGTGCCGTATCCAGAGCCAAACAAAGCCTGACATACTGTACCAGTGCACAAAGGGCTAAACAAAGATACGCATGCGTAGACCCTTACCCACAATGCATGCTGCACCCAGAATTACCCAATGCAGTGAAACATGAAACGAGTGATGAAAATCAATAAAATTCCAGAAATCACAATACTAAAATATATATTCTTTGAAAAAGAGTGAAGAAAAATAAAAATTTATCGAAATAAATGAAAATTTAACATGTGTAACAATAAAAATCAATCAACGTTCGAATATATATAGTGAAAATTCAGTGGACATAGCAAAATCGGTTATGAAAGGTTTAAGATGGAAAAAAAATAGTGAAAATTAATATGGAAATTCTATACAAGATTTATCTCTTTGGCGGGAAAAAGCAACTTAAAGCAAACTTTGAAATCATCACGTCAATTTTATTATTATTATTATTTGTTATATGTCAACTGCGGTTTACGTACTCTATTAATACTCAAACATGCGCACATGTGAATTCTCAATTCTCACAGCAAGTTCTTAATACAAACTCAATTGATCGATCCTAAAGTGCCATGCTTTACCGCATAGGTTAATTATGTACAGGTACATAGTTCAAGAGTTCGATGAGTTCAATGCCAAATCAATGCTGAGCTAATGACGGAGTCTTTTATCCGTAAAATTCAACAACTACACTAGCTCCTCATGTGCTATGTTAGCTTTCCAGAACGGTTGCAAAAGACCCTCCGCTCGGCAATATTGTCCAGATCAACGATATCTTTTACTCCTTTACCTCTCATATACATGTATATCAGTAGCAATCCATTAGTTATTATTGCACCAGTAGTTTTAGTTGTGAACTGGATTTCAAATGCTCGGTGTTTGTCAAAAGCCCACAGCAAGCCAACTTGAAATCACCGGATCGATTACAGCAGGAATATAGACCATTGCCAAAAATGCGCTCCGACCTTAAAATACGCATATGCCAGAAATACGCTTCTCGACAGACTGCAAATTCTTATCATCGTTATCAATGCCTAGGCCTGCTCTCTTTCTAATTTTCGTACCAGCCGTTAACTCTTTCATAATTATAAAAAATACATGCAATAAGAGAGCTTATCTTGTGCTTTCTCGCTTATCTTGTGCTTTCGCGCTTATCACGCGTGTGTAAACGTTAATTTCCATCTAGTAATAATTCAGTTTAAACTACCACAATCTATTGCCAATACATGATGATAATGATAATGATTATACAGCAATTTTCTTCTGCAAGCTCCAGCTGAGTTCTTTGGTTCTTGGTTTTCTATAGTCCGTGTAGCTTCAACATCCCTCCAACCTAGGCCACGCTTACTGCAGCTTCTCTTCCTGGCCGCTCAGCAAAGTGTGTACAGGAGCATCCAGCTTGTCTCTGCCCTTCAAAAAGTCCAGCTCCATCAGGAACAGGTATTCGACAATATCGCCATTCAGCTTCTTGACCAGGTCGCCAGCCGCAGCCGCACTACCACCAGTAGCAATGATATCATCAACGATAACAACCTTCTGTCCGGCCTTGATGGCATCGGCCTGGATCTCAAACTTGTCCTCACCGTACTCCTTGGCATAGCTCACTTGCACAGTGGAGCCTGGAAGCTTACCAGCCTTGCGCACGGGCACAAACGAGCATCCGAGCTGCAGCGCGAGCGTGGGGCCAAACAGGAATCCGCGCGCGTCAAGACCAACGATAACGTCCACGGTCTTGCCGGCAAGCTGCTGCTTAAGGCCGTCGATAAGAAGCTGGAAAGCAGCAGGATCCTGGAAAATAGGGAGAATGTCTTCGAAAAGAACACCAGGCGTGGGGAAATCTTCGTATTGACGAAGCTTGCTGCGAAGAACAGCCTTGATTTCAGCAGGAGAGGTAGACATGGTGAAAAGTGATCGAGTAGTGGAGGTGAGGGACTAAACAGAGGGGAGTAAAAAAAACTTATCAATTATGCAACGCGATCTGAAATTTTTGCTTTGGTGCCTTTATCACGTGACATTTGACTAGTTGAAAAAAGCCGGCCCCTCTTATGGGAAAGCTTACATTTCCCACGTTTCGTATATAGAAGGCCCGTTTTCAGGTCTAATGCCCCCTGTGATCAACTTCATCGAGGCAGAGGCGAGAGAGCTCTTTGAAAATGAACTATACGATGAGGCTGTTCAACTGCTGGAAACCCGGTTTTATCTCGACTTTCCTAGCCAAGTAAATGTTCCGCACCCCGCCTTCCTAAGACCCCTTCTCACGCTGGCTTTTATGCCCAATGCATGGAGCCCGCGACCCACAAACACGGCTCAGCAAGGGTATGGAGGACCGCCTCTGGGTCAGCGTGTGGTGACATTGTTGAGACAGACATTGGACCTAGTCTGGGATAGTAAGGAATACTTGGAATCAAGTATAGAGTCTATACCCAAATCTAACTTACTTGACGAGAACCTGGTCATTGGATTTCATGAGCTCCTGGCTCGGGATGAAAGTACAAGAAAGAAGAGAGTGTCGCGCACTAAGCGTATCAAGTTGCAAAACTATGAAGAAGCAGTTTATCAAGCCGAGGAAGATGAAGATGAAAGGGACTACGACAGTGATGATGATAAGAGTAGCCGCTCCAGTAGTTTGGGTTTTACGTCTGACGAGGAAGATGAAGTGGATGTAGGTGTCACTTCTGCAGTGATCTCTCTGAAGCCCGAAATGATGATATCCGGAAACAACTTTTTTGACATCTTGACTCTCGGTATGTTTTGTTCTACAGTGAAAGATGAAAAATGGCAGCGTCGATGGCGGCAGCTTGAACCTGCCCTCGAACTGCTTGTCGACATTTTCCAATTCTGTCAGTCCCAGGCATACAGCTCAAAAAATAGTCGTAATTCCTTCTGCAAGTGGCTAATGGAGATGGTGTCTTCAGGACAACTCAAAGATTGTGTTCTTGACCACCATTGGAAACGAAAAGATTTATGGGACTCATTGGTATCACAGCTTCCAGACTATGTTGATGCTAAACTGACGTTGCCTAATGTTGAGTTCGACGCATTGACAAATGGCCGCGACTTAGTCACCGGCCTTGGACTCAGACTAAAAATGATACAGACATTTTTTTCTCAAGTGTCTGATGATCGATGTCCCGATCTACTGGCCGGCACGTCACTTTCCACGAAGGAAGCTCTTTTCGCACAACCAGATGACTATGTGGGAACGCTGTTATTCCTTGGCCGCGGTGTTACGGGGCCATACGCATACTATTCCAAATATCTGAACTCGCCAGGAATGGCCGAAGTCTTACTGAGTGATGTTCCGCATCGAACTTTACCGAGAGACGGCCCTCTCGCGCTACTTGTCAACCATTTGAGCGAGCACTTACTCATTACGGCCTACCTGCTCACGCTGATGCTTGACGGCCATACGCGCAGAGAAGGCAAATCAGACCCTCGCGTTTTGGCCACTTGGACAGCTGAAAACAAGCCCAAGCTGGAAGCTGCGCTTGAAAAGGGAAGGCGCGCCCGTCGCGAGTGGCTTTCCATGCATGCACTTCGGCTTGGAATCAAACCTGATGATCCTCTGCCAGCCGACCTGGAGGATCAGTTAAAGAAAGGTGAAGATAAATTGCATGGCTTACTTGTGGTGGCATTCATGGATGCTGAGAAGTGGCAATGCGAAAACGACGATTCAGTGCAAGTGCCGTAAAAACAAGTATAATGAATAATGAGATTTATGAATAATATTCAAATTTTATCAAGTTGAAAAAATTCATTGCAAGTCCAGATAAGGCAAACTTTTTGATCTGGACGACATAAACGTAAGTGCACCAGGGTTTTAGAGATCATTGAGTCGCTTTGCTTATGGTTTGGTTACTGGAATTGAAACACACTCTAGGCAAGCTAAATATGTATTGATAGATAGAAATAGAGCATATTTTGTGAAGGCCATTTTGAAAACGTGCACGTTGGCTTGAAGGATAAGGTAAGAATTGAACTCATCGAACAGTTGAAGCAAGTTGGAACAAAGAATCCTACTAATAAGTAATCCCGACCTATTTCTTGCAGCTGTACGATGTTACTCCATGATTTTCAAATATTCCTAACATTGGAAATAGCTTCTCTCTGCGCCTGTTTTGTTATCAAATTGCAGGTTGATTCAAATGATTCTAATGTGGAATGTCTCGTCTATTTCGATGGCATCGAGGCATAAAAAATGTTTAGGAAAAGCCACGTCGGGCCCCGGCATTAGAGTAGTCTGAGTGGTCTTACGCCGATATTGCTGTCAGTAGCAGAGTTATGCAGGTTCAGATTAAACTCACACCTGTATTGGTGTGTATGTAGACAAAACGCCATTAAAAAAACGTTTATCAAGCAGTTATCATTTATTATTATTATTATTATTATTTGTTATATGTCAACTGCGGTTTATCCCATTTAATTGTCAAGTTTAATATTGGACCGGGGAAGGTGAGATGCTTCAATACAATCTTATCTAAAAACTTCTCTATCCGTTTTAAAAGTTGGTGCACACTGGGCCCTGGAATGTGGATATGACCTTTCTGCGACTGCCATTCAGGCAAAACCCCAGTTGATGTACTGTTATACACTTTCAAGATGCTGGTTAGAATAAGATAGACATCAGGAGTCACAGTATTGTATTATTTCTACCAGCAGAGACCTGCCTTCTTCCATGGATATCTAACCCTGGGGGTAGCGTGCCTCCATCAAACGTACCGATGGTGCGCTTAAGTGTAACGTTTGTGCTGGGGTTGCTTGCTGAAAACGACGCTTGCTTTCCAAGACTTGTGACGCCACATTGAAACTGGCAACTTGGAGCACCGTCCTCAAACGAGTCAGCGCAACAGCACGCGGTCCCGTTTACCGTTCCATGTCGTTCACGCGATGGGCCGGCCAAGCCCTTGAGTCTTGGCTTGAGGTGCGCCCACAATCTCCCGGCCATACATGTACCAACATCCAAATAGAAGGTGCAAGGCGATGTTGCAAAAGTAGATCTTTTATCCACTTTTTTTTGACCCAACTAACCTTTGTCGTTCCCAAAAATTCTCGGGGTAAGGAAGCGGCTTGCAACTATCAAGTGCACCTTTTTCAGAACATAAGAAGTCGCAGTGTGTTCAGAATGATCTTTAAAAGCTGTTATGCAATTTGAACATTGATATTCCATTTGCAAACTGAGTTTCATTCATCATGTTTGAACTGATTCTGCAATTTGCATCACGATAATAAGATATAAAAACATGGAATATAAATGAACAAGTAGAATTTTCAAATGCTGAAAATGGCGGAAAATAAGCTTCCGAAGATGAAATTCACAGTGTACCAAATTCACGTATAACTTCAAGTTGAACTTGAAGGTGATCAACTGGTGATCGCCTAGCGGCGGTCGAAGCTTGAATCGACAACTTTAAAGCTGCAGTATACGTGTATACGCTGTACACTAATGCACAAGCGCGCGCGATGGTGTAACTCTTCCTTGTAGACGGAAATAGGAAGTTGCATGCAAAACTCAATTCGTGAGACTTGATACCATGTAGTTCAAAACGTACGTTGAACGGACTCAATAGCGAGACCCAACTTCCGGGTTCTCCGACCGGTCAGTTCAATCCGGACAACATATCTGGGCGCAGTGAGACCACGTTCCATGCACACAGCAAGGCGTGGTTTACCTAAGGGTTGGATCTTTACGCTGGAGTGAATACGTTCGTTTCTATTTAAATTTTTCTTGGACTATAGTGGACGGCTTGTACCAGCTACTAAAGCTAGCGACGACTGACGATATCCGGTATTGTAGGCACGTTTCTATCGTGCACGTGTCAGGTGTCGGTTATGGAATTCGGACCCTGGCACACATGCGACAGCTCTTGACTTTTTTTTTTTCACCATCAATTTGAATTTGAAATGAGAGAATGATCTTTTAAAAACCCAATTCGAGGCCATGGAAATGTCATTTAATCTTATTATTATTTGTTATATGTCAACTGCGGTTTACGTACTTTATAGACGTTAACAGCCAGCCAGGATACCCGGGGGACCCGAGTCCATTAGCGGTGGTGCTGATTGTCTAAATGGCCTAGAAGGTCTAGACCACATTTCCCTCGAACCGGTTCATCAGAGGATCCCTCTGGGATCGGTGGGCGTTTGGTCACGTAGTGGTTCCAAGCTCTCTCCCGCGCAAGTCGGGCTGCCAGCCTCCTCTCAATGAAGGAGCGCTGCGACTCTCGCAGGCTGCGGATGAGCGCCTTATAAGTCCCCAAGGAACGTTTGGTCATAAGGCCTATCCAATTACATATAGATTAACAGCGTCACTAACAAACTCCAACCCGGCCCACTTGGAGATCCTGGCATCTTATTCTTGTTATACGTCAAATAATTTTTTTTCTATCACAATTATCAATTGATCACTAAACCGCAGTTGACATATAACAAATAATAATAATAATCACTACTATCATAAAATATAAAGATACTTTCATTTAGTTTTATAACAATGATGATGAAAATAAAAATAATCAATCGGTTACATACACTGTACCTGTATATACACCTCTATGCAAGACGAAAAGAAAACCAAGCTACTGTGAATTGTTCAGATCAACGAAAAAGGTACTGAAGCGCTCGCTACATAGCTAGCTAGTGCTACGTACACATGTATATAGCATACATCAATGATCAATGATAGCCATCTACTAATATATTATTATTATTATTTTTATTATTATTGTTATTCATTGATCGATGTTGATAGTATCGTTTTGTACATGTACTACTATGCCATCCAGGGATTTTTAGGCTACAGAGTCTCCTTTGTGCTAGAAAAGGCAAGCTGGCCGCCTATTCGAGAACTGGCCTCCTATTTATAAGAGTTGGAGCTTTGTTGAGCTAAATGAAGCTTTCAAATGTTGCGATTTGAATGACTTAAAGTTGAACGCATTACATTGCATGTATTTCAAAAAAAACTATAGTATACATGCATCAAAATCATTGCAATGCTCAAGTGTTGAAAGCGACGCCGGGCTTGATAAAAGATCGATTTGATTAATATATGCAGTATAGAAGTTAAGTTTATTATTATTATTATTTGTTATATGTCAACTGCGGTTTACGTACTCTATAGACGTTAGCAGCCAGCCAGGATACCCGGGGGACCCGAGTCCATTAGCGGTGGTGCTGATTGTCTAAATGGCCTAGACTATCTAGACGACATTTCCCCTGGAACAGGTTCATCAAAGGGTCCCTCTGGGATCGGTGGGCGTTTGGTCACGTAGTGGTTCCAAGC
Organism: Geotrichum fermentans; assembly: GCA_030564905.1. Lineage (NCBI taxonomy): Eukaryota > Fungi > Ascomycota > Dipodascomycetes > Dipodascales > Dipodascaceae > Geotrichum > Geotrichum fermentans. Next base: position 52,853 of record JAJMAG010000161.1, read on the forward strand.
TCTCTCCCGCGCGAGTCGGGCTGCCAGCCTCCTCTCAACGAAGGAGCGCTGCGACTCACGCAGGCTGCGGATGAGCGCCTTATAAGTCCCCATGGAACGTTTGGTCATAAGGCCTCCTGGCGAGAACACCAATGG
>JAJMAG010000162.1:0-15213 GCA_030564905.1 Geotrichum fermentans
AGCCCGGTGCCGCCGCAGGGCAGGGACGTCAGGGGCATGCGTGGGCGTGGCCGGGCGTCGCCGGAGCTCGGGCGGGCCCAGGTCATTGAGATCAGCCGGCGCGAGCGCGAAGCTTTGCCGTCTCCGGAGGTAAGTACAAACACACGCATGTCTTTGTTTTTATTTTTTATTCTCTATTGGGTCCCATAACTAACTCGCTTTTTGCTATAGCTGATGGAAAAGTTCAAGCTGTTCAAGGAACAGGCGGCTTTTCTTCGAACCGCATCTCAGCCGCCGATACTGTACCTGCCGACCATTCTGACTCGGCAAGAGCAGGATATCATCGATGACCAGTTGCAGGATGCAAAGACGCTGGTTGAGAACTGTGAGCGCGCTTTGCGAGTCACTTAAAAACAGAACCTCATAAGCGACTTGCCTTGTCAACAAAACGGCCTGCTTTATGTACTTTGTGTGCAAACCTATTTAGAAGCATGAGGATTTCGAAGCAGGCTTTTAAAAGGGAAAGGTTACTGGCATGCTGCTACAGGGTAGCGAGCAGTGCCAACATGTGCACTGCCCTTTTATAAAACCATTAGATGAGCTTCCTAATGGATTATGTTTCTTATAGATATGTTAGCTTTTGCTCATGGGTTCCTTGGATTATTTGCGCCATGTGTAACTGTGTGCAATTACGGTAAGCCTTTCAAATCCCACTCTTTTGAAAACCTCGGAATTGATGATGGACTCCGACTCAACAATCTAGTTTGCAGAAAAAAAAATCGGATTACGCATGTTATAACGAATAAATAAAAATGAATAAATAAGGTGGCCCCCGGCGGCCGCTCTGGCCAATGCTTTCTTTTTTTTTTTTTACTCTCTTCCCTTTATGCAACTCTCAGCATGTCCTCTGTACTCAGCGTCTCCAAGTACACCAGCTTCACAATCAGCTCCCGGTCCACAGTGAGTGTCCTGGCGTACTCGGCCCCTGCTTCGAGGTGGCCAAACAGCCGTTTAAGGATCTGCGCGGCTGTTCTGAACCGCTCGAAATTGACCAGCTTCTCTTCAGAAGCCGCTGCTGCTGGCGAGACGTGCATGGGTCTTTCGAGATTGGAGTTCAAGTCGGACAGAATGACGCCCAGGAACGGGACGCATGCTCTGGCGGCCCCTCCAGCCTTGCCTTGCTCCATGTCGCGGCGCAGGGCCCCAAAGTTGCGGACCGGCGACACGAGCGCCTCGATCTCCTTGAGCGTTTTCAGGTCGACGTCGCTCACCGCTTGCCACGCATCGCGGAGCGCGCCGCGCGAGGTGTCGGCTGCGCCGAGCGCGAGCGCGATCTGGACGGTGGACGCGTAGTTGCGGAGCCGCCGGGTGTGTGCTGCGACGTGGATCAGCTTGGTTATGAGCCGCGGGCGCGTGGCCGGCTCCGAGAGCAGGATTTGGGATTTGATGAACGAGACGGTGAGATTGAACCTTGTGACGAGGTCGGTGATGCTGTGGCCGGTGTTGAGCTGTTGCTGCTGCTGCAGGAGGTAGTCTGTCCAGCTCGTGGTAACGGCCGCTGGATGCGCGGATGGCTGGTAGGAAAGCAGTTCGAGCCAGTCGACGCCTGCAACGATTGCAAGCTCGACTAGCGTCAATTGACTAGCAATGGTCTCACTCGCGTGCGAGAGCAGGAACGAAGTGTGTGTTTTGCCTTCGAACCATGACGGCTGTTTATTCAGCGCGCAGGGCACGGAGCGTTGTTTGGTGGGCGTTCTGAACGCGACTGAAAACAACGAGCTTGCATTGTGAACTGGGAGGCTCATGCCAAGTCCTAGTCCTTCACTGCCACGTTCAAGGGCTTTTGCGCGCATTGGCCCAGTAGCGATTGTAAGCAAGTCGACATCTTCTTCAACTGTTGTTTGGCGTTCAGCAGACGTCTGCAAAGGAGTGTCTTTCCGAAATCTGCCTTCAAGTTTCTCGAGGGCGACATCAATTGGCGTCTTATTCTTGCCGATTGCGACTAGTCCGTCATCGGGAATATTTGCCAGTTCCAGCACAGCCGCGTCAAACTCGGCGCCCTGGTAGAGCGGGTGTCCCTGGTACCCCAGCCGGAGCACTTGGTGCGGGGCGCCCGACACATCTGTGAATCGAGAGTCGTATGAATCGTAACTGCATGCAGAAAGGGTTTTCAGGAAATTCGCGGGAGCGCGCGCGGGCGAAGGAGACAGCGATCGGGATTGCGATCGGTATGGCGGAATGTCTAGATGGGCGGGTGTTGATGTGCCTTCCAGGCATGTGGACGAAAGAGAAGGTGAGGCATCGAAGCTGGAGATGGAAGACATTAGTGAGTCTGCATCGAGGCAAGGGCTGTCAAAAAGCGCGGTGGTGATTGTCATGGGGGTATCTTTATTTCGTAGTTCAAGGTGTTTGAAAGCTCGTTCAGCCAGTATATCCACACCCTTCGCGTCGGTATCTGCCTTATGTTCGTTGCAGCAACTAATCGTGAAATCGGCTTGGCTCATGTTTTCCATGTTGGGACTCTTTTGCGTAGCTACGTCGTGATTCCTTGTGCGCAATGAAGTAAACATAGTTTTGACAAAGTTGGCCCGTCTTTTCTTCGGCGGCTCTACTATCCTCACTCTGCCCGGCTTTGTGGGTGTGACTGGTAAAGCGGTAACCTCGCAGTTCAAGTCCATTTCTATGCTCTTGCCCCTCAGTATATCATTCACTATGCTCAATGCGTCGTCTGTTGTCTGTTGTATTTGCTTTATCGGGTCGTACATTTCTGTTAGTCTACTGGTGCCCTTTGCACCTGCGTCCGTGCTCGACACCTCGCCACCATCCACACATGTGTCAGAGTCCACGTCCCAGTAGAGGCTACTGCACTTGATCCAAGTCTGCTGAAGCTGGTGAACAATCATGGTAAACCCGGAATTGATTTGCACTGGTTTCCATTGTGCAAAGGCATTGAGGGCGGTCGCGGCGCTATGACGAAGTGAGTGGGATGGCACAAAGTCGTCTGCAAAGAAATTTAGAATCCAGTACCTTAACACCACAAACGTCCTCACTGCGATCTGTTGGCGATGTGCGTTCACGCGCGATCTAGTAAATGCAAATGCAAGACGGCCCAGCAACAGCTCTAGAACGTGGTATGCGGGCATGAACTCGCGGAAGGTGAGGAAAAAGTCTGTGATGAGATCGTAGTCCAGGACTTGCGGTGAGGTGATGTGGAATACTATATGCGGCGGAGTAGCAGCCAGAAGCTGGCTGGTGGACGGATCAATGCGCACAAGGCTAGGGTCTGGCGGTAGAGTGAAGGTTTGCTGATGGTAGTGACGCAGAACGAAGGGCCAAGGGATTGAAGGATCAGGCTCTTCAATGTCCATGGTGAACGACGCCGATGGATGAAAAAGAGAAAGAGAGACTTGTGGAAAGAAGAGGACGTTATATCTGGTGGTAAAGGGGCATGCACTCTGTTATGGAGACAGCTGTTGGAATGTTGATTAGATCAAACATGGAGAGGACAAAGCTTGTCTTCGGGGCTGGCTTTATGCGGATTAGCCTGTTCCTTGTCGCATTGAGTACACACGAGCCAGCGACCACCGCATCACGCCTGTGTCTCTCCGGCAGCCAGAGTATTCTCATTACATGGGTAGTTGCCCGTCGTGGAGGTGGTTACGGTTGTTTGGTTTTAGTGGGAGCGCGAAGAATGTTGGAATTTCCCAAGGAAACGTTTAGCGGTGTGAAAACGCGAAGGCGCCCATCATACATTCCAGTGACCACGCAAAAGAACAAACACGGCGAATTAATTAAAGGCTCACAACGCGTGAATATCGTAAATTTGTATACAGCGAACGATCTTGGTGCGCGCATGTTGGTAGAACGCGGCCGATGGAGGAGGATGTAGAGGCCTGTCCGGCGTCTCTGTGTGGTGTGTGGTAATATGGTAATAGAGACCAGACAGTTAATAGACAACAGAGAGCTGCAATTGTGTTTTTTTCTTCTTGGAAAGAACGCAAGGAATGCTCAGGCGCACGCTTGGATCGGCCGCTGAAACAAAGTACCAGCTGCTATGAAGACGATCCAACGATGTCGACGCCTTTGCTATGAAGACGATCCAGCGATGTTGACGCCTTTGCTGTGAAGCCTTGAGATCAATCGCCTTGATCTCTGTTCACCATTATTACCAATCATTCATAATAGATTACATAACTAAGGAGTTGACCCCATCGATCCACTGCGCACACAACTTTGTCAACAACGTCGCCAGACTGAACCCCCATAAGCCTATATAACCAACGCCAGTTACAGCCAACGCCATGTCCAGTGCATCAGGATTAGCTGGTATGAATAACTCTCACTCAATTGTGCATGATTTTTCTTTCTGCGCTCTCATTCTAACCCTTTCCAGTCTCTCCACAACTTGAGGCTGAGTACTCTAGTTTCTCTTCCTCAGGTGCTCGTATCCTTGTCGCCTACATTGACGAAGGTAAGTTTTTTTTTTAGGACCCATTACTTGTTCTTTTTGCTGACCTGCTGTGCTAGAAACAATTCACCATGAGAAAACCATCCCTGGCACTTCGTCTCTAGAGGACGACCTGAGCACGCTCAACTCTCATCTTTCACCCACAGAACCCAGGTACATTCTGTTGCAATACGCTCCTAACGAAACTGCTTTCATCATGTACGTACCCGATCACGCCAAGGTGCGGTCCAAGATGCTGTACGCTTCGTCTTCGGCTGCGCTGCAGCGTGCCATGGGCGGCGCGTTTGCGACGCAGGTGTTTTGGACCGAGCTCGATGAAGTCAGCCACAAGGGCTGGAAGGCGCACTTGAAGCACGAGGAACTGGGCGCACCGCTCACGGAGGAGGAACGGAGTCTGCAGGATGTGCGAGAGAAGGAGGCCGAGCAGATGCTTGGGACGAATGCGAGGAAGGGCCATGTTGATTTCGCGTCCGGCGGGTCGCAGGTCGCAATCAACATTGACTCGAATGCGAAGCAGGCCCTCGAGAGCCTGGCCACGTCCCCTGGTGTCGTTTCGCTTGCCATTGACCTTGCCAGTGAGACTGTTGTGCTTGTGGCTGTGTTCGACGGCCCCGTGTCCAAGGCCGAGCTCCTCTCTACCCACATCCACTCCGTCAACCCCCAGTATACGTTTTACAGCACTGTTCCTGGTTCTGCGGTGTTCATCTACACGTGCCCCAGCGGATCCAAGGTCAAGGAACGCATGGTGTATGCTGTGAACCGTAAATCCGTCACCAAGGCTGCCATTGATGCTGGTATCACGATTACGAAGGAGCTGGAGGGCAGCGATTCTGCGGATGTGGAGGATAGCATTGAAGACGAGGGACAAGCCGCGCCGAAGGCTGAAAAGCTGGTCAGCAAGCCGCGATTCAACCGGCCCAAGGCCCCTGGCAGACGCTAGATGGTCATTCTATAGTACATACACATAAAGATTGAATAAGAATAAGAATATAAGCTCATTTCATACCTAAGCGCTGATGTAATTGTGTGTGATAGCGTTGATCATGGAATAGTACTGCCTGATGTTTGGCAAGCACTTGAGGGTCGCGTGCCGGAATAATTGAAGGCGCAGAGACTGAGAGCCGAAAGTGGTCCGTCCGCATGAAATAAATTTCAAATTTCAAATGGTTGAGCAATGCCGGCAAGGAGGATGCCGGTGCTGTGGTGGACGGCCATTTGAGAGTTGTTGAGTGTTGAGTGTGAGTATTTGTTTTATCAGATGTTAATGATATGCCATGCCATCTTGCTGATTGATTGAAGTTGACTATATGCACTTTAGGATACATAACTAGCACTTGAGTATCATACCAGTTGACTATCGCAGGTATCATTCTCCAAGCGTTTCTCTCGCTTCCGCTTGGATTAAGTCGAATCGTCGATTGTTCCTTTGGCGCTGCGTCTTCGAGTTGCTCGTCCGTGGAATTCGCTGCAATGGGAAAAAAGGTCGAGATCCTCGGCTCAATGGACAGGGCAAGGGCTCACCCCAGGAATTGCAGCCAATCACAGCCACGATAATATCTCGGACTCCTGGACAGCCTTGCTTCCCCATGGAGGCCCGTCTCATACGGATATCGCTATATAATCACACATAGTGCTATCCACGTGACCAGAGCATACTCGGGGGCATCCCAATAAGACGGTGAAATATGACTGCTCTAATCCTTCTATCCGATTGGGCCACCGCAGCGCTTGCATATTAGCCTTTGCACCGAATTCGGAGACCAAAATAATTTCACCTAAAAAGCTCTAGAACCAGAACCCCACAGAAACAGCCAGCACGAAACACTGCGCCATGGAAAATGTAATATAAATATTTCCAATTCCGCCCCCCCAGATTAACTCTCCTCTCTCTTTTTTATCCTTCTATCTCTTCTGCTTCTCACTTCCGCATCGCCGTCTTCTAACTATTCACAATGGCTCCCTCCGAAAAGAAAAAGTCCAAGAACGCCGCCATCGATCTCATCGCTGGTGGTACCGCCGGTCTCTTTGAGGCCCTCTGCTGCCACCCCTTGGACACCATCAAGGTCCGCATGCAGCTCTCGTCCAAGGCAGGCAAGAAGTCCCTTGGTTTCGTCCAGACTGGTATTCAGATCGCAAAGCGCGAGACCCCCCTCGGTCTCTACAAGGGTCTCGGTGCCGTCGTTACCGGTATTATTCCCAAGATGTCGATCCGTTTCTCCTCCTATGAGTTTTACAAGAAGCAGCTCACCCCCGAGGTAGGCAACATCTCTACCGGAAACACCTTCATTGCAGGTGTCGGTGCCGGTCTTACCGAAGCCGTCATTGTTGTCAACCCCACTGAAGTCGTCAAGATCCGTCTGCAGGCCCAGAACCACTCTCTCGTTGATCCCCTCCAGGTCCCCAAGTACAGAAACGCCGCCCACTGTGTGTGGACCGTTATCCGCGAGGAGGGTATCACTGCCCTCTACCGTGGTGTTGCCCTCACCGCCGCCCGCCAGGCATCCAACCAGGGTGTCAACTTTACCGTCTACTCCGAGCTCAAGGCCAAGCTGCAGGAGATGCAGCCCCAGTACGAGACTCTGCCCTCTTACCAGACTTCGCTCATTGGTCTCATTTCTGGTGCTCTCGGCCCTCTCTCCAACGCTCCCCTCGATACCATCAAGACCCGCATGCAACGTGAAGGTGGTGCCTCCAGTGAGAGTGGCATGTCGCGTTTCCTTCGTATCACCAAGCAGTTGATTGCTCAGGAGGGTGTCCACGCCCTGTACAAGGGTATCACGCCAAGAATCATGCGTGTTGCTCCCGGCCAGGCCGTCACCTTCACTGTCTACGAATACATCAGAACTGTGTTGGAGAAGGTGCCTGGTCTCGGCGACATTGCCTCCACCTTTGAGGAGTAATTCTTCGATCGGGCCTCTTTTAAGAAGAACCAAAAAAAAACTATTTATGATGACATGAAATTTTGTGTTTTTTTATTATAATATTCTGCATTGCCATGTTTCTAATAGAAGACAGAAATGTGCGAAGTGAAATAAAATAGCCATGAAGCGAAATTGCTGTTCCCCCCGCGTAGACAATGAACACGTGCAAGTAATGTAAAGTCCTAGACACAACACCGGATAAACTGACATGCCATATCATGTAGCTGGGAGTAAGCGCCAATCCTGCTATCCTTTGCGCACTGCTGGAGTTTGCTCGGCATTTGGATGCTTGAGCTCTTCAGCAGAGTGGACGATCGAGAGGATAGAGGTTTAACGATAATATGTAGGTACAGTATTTGAAGTTACAAAACATTTTTTTGATTTTGCCAATCCAGACACAAGTTTCGCATGTGGAATTAATTTGGCATGTGAGATTTCTTGCCGAGCCTAGGAACTTTTCACAAGTTGGAGCTTTGAACTTGGTCAACTCAGCCAAGAACACGGAACTTGCAAGTGCGTTCAACTCAGGCTGTCTGGAACTTGACGTGAAAAGATGCCGAGGGATTGCCCAAAGAAAAATTGCATTCGGGTTGCAAGGCTCGCCGGCGCATTTGAAGCAAAGCAAGCATGTTGGAAGTAATGATTTGCCCGTGCTCAATTTGTTCAATTCTTTTCATGGCGCGCGCCCGGGCGAGTTAATAGTCAAGGCAGATGATGATTAAGTCTGCACTATTTTTGGAGCCCAATCATAGTATACACAGCACGCTCATTACTTCCACCAAAACTCATCACTCAAAATGAACACTGCAAGTGTTTTTCTTAGTGGTTCAACCATTGAGGAAACATTGAAATCCAGTCTTACCTCGCCTGGTTCTCTGAAATGCGCTAAAGAAGGTGTAGAACTGTATATGATGAACTATGAGAAAATTTGAATAGCAAATATAGCAATTGAAACGTGTTTCAAGATACCTGATATGACGGAGATTCAAGTAACGATGAAAACCCAGCAATCACAGCGTTCAACAATGGCATGGATCTAGAGCATTAGAATGAGTAAGTACTGCACCATAAACGGTTGTCTTTTTCTTGCTAAGTACGATACAATTATTAATTTCACTCTGTAGTAGCAATTTACTTGCTGATGTATTACTCTACTTCTTCAATAATATGTTTGTGGACTGCCAATGGAAGATTGAATCTGCGCAACAGATTCGTCACCTCAATCTCCATGTATACTAGCAGTTCCCATAACCATGTTTATTTCATCTGCCTGTGGTCCACTTCAAAAAACGGGGAATCTGTAGTTGCAGTCACGGCAAAGAGGAAATTTGCCAGCTATTCTTGGAATAGCTAACCTTGGCCCAACCATCCCGCATCTTGGAGTGGGACCATAATAAAGTAAGCAAGCGTGAGGAAACGCTATTTTCTTAATACAGGAATAGGAAAAGGAAGTATGCCAACTAATAGGATCCTCAACCCACTGAGGAAAAAGAAGAAAGAAAGAAATGTACGAAGAAATCGCTTTAAATAGAGATTGACTATGACTACAACACTGATAATGTTGTGTTTCTTGCCTAAGGCAACATTCTTTTTGTGAGATAAAAGTGGACTACGAACCTCCATTCCTGAGTATGTAATTATACATGTACAGTGTACTTCGAATGGTTTCGTTGAAAACCTCCCCCCGAATTCTTTTGGCTCCCCACAATTAAAAAGCGCCATAACTTGTAGATTACTTCTAAATAAGGCTCCATGTCATTCCACGCTGCTCTGAATGCTGGGAATGCTGGGACCATCCAGCAATTGCGCACGTTCTCATGTTTGGTTCAGGCGAATTACTCACATAGTCGTCTCCTTGCCGTCTCGTTGAGCTCTTTAAAACGCTCTCCAATTTTACACAAAATAGCTACAAAGTGTTTTTCTTGCAAGTTTCTTCTTCCTCGCACTATATTGCAGTGCTTGAGCCCCGTAGGCTTATGCTGCCATCTGAAGTCTGATATCAACTATTAGTACTCTTTACATCCTTTTATCCTATGGATGATTTAGTTTTAAGAGTTGAAATTCTAGTTGCTTTAGGTAGCGAGGTCCGTCAAACCAGACTAACATCTGGCCGTGACATGACTTATACCATTCAAAAGCCCTGATTTACCCGAGTTCAGATATATAATTCATTCTTAGATAAAAAAAACTTTTTCCTGGACAATAGGGTACACCAAAGTACGCAAACGCTCCACTTCTATAGATGGGGAGGTGCCAGAACTGTATAACCAAATTGAAAGGGGACTTGGAGATCAATTTGAATGTAAATCTGCATACTAATTAACAAGTTCAGTTTCAGTCTAGAACATTTATACTGACAGACATAGATGATACCAAGTGTAAAAGGTTGGAGGTTTTATGGTTCTATTTGTTGGCGCAAGCGTATGATCTCTTCGCACGCAGTTGGAGATCAAGGCAGCACTAAATATCGTGGCTATGTAGCCTATTAACACACAATTGTGGCAAAGATGCACACAGCCCTTATGCTGAAATTGTATATAGTCTACCTTCTATATTTACTTCATATGGCCAAGCTGTCGCCTTACTCTCCTAACAGTTGAACCGGAGTTCAGAAAACAAAAACATTTAATTTTGAAATAAGAAATCAGACTGAAGTTACAGACATCTTCCATTAGAGTTCTTGGATTCACTCTATAAGCTTCAACCTTATCGAGCAGGTTAACAGTTTTTCCTGGCAATCCCAGTACGTCGTTGTCTTCTTTTTTTGGTAATTGCGATACAAAAATTAATTTCATTCTGTAGTACTCACTTGCTAGTATATTACTTTATTTCTTCAATAATGTATGTTTGTGGACTGCCAATGGAAAATTAAATATTCGCAACAGTCAAGTCGCCTCAATCTCCATGCTAGCCGTTCCTACAACTATGTTTATTTCATCTGCCCATGGTCCAGTCTTAAAGAAACGGGGAATCTGTAGTTGCAGTTACGGCAAAGAGAAAATTTGCCAGCTACTCATTGAACAGCTAACCTTGAATCAACCATCCTGCGTCTTGGAATAAGCACTCCATGGGGTGGAAAGAATACTTTGTAGTGTGTGAGCTGAAACAGGTAAAACTCAATGAGGAAGAAAGAAATGAATGGCGAAGAAACTGCTTTAAATAAGGACTGACGTTATTACTGCAACACTACTTATGTTGTGTTTTTTTCCTAAGGCAACATTCTTTTTGTGAGATAGAAGCGTGCCACAAACGACTATTCCTGAATATACACCGTGCCTTTGAATAGATGTTGAAAAGCCCCAAATTCTTTTGGCTCCCCATAAGTAAAAACTCCATAATTTGCAAATGACTTATAGTCTAAAAAAAACTATACATATCTGAACTCAGGTAAACTAAGGCTTTCGAAAGGTACAAGTCAATTCTTAGTAGGACTATCGTAGCGTTTAACATTGCAACCATAAATCGAGGCATAACTCTGAACAAAACTCCGGGGGGATTCTCTGATGAAACTCGCCCTGTATTGTCAGAAAAAAAACTCGTAGAATTTTTTTCAAATAGAAGCAGATAGAGTTTTACTTGAGCAGCTCAAAAAAGTTCTACCATTTTTTTTCTCCTGAAATGGACCCAGAAAATGCTCCATGAGGATTCGTGTTAGAAAATCTAGTTTTTTTTTACTGGTGTCGAGGTTGGTTCCATTTTTGTGTAAGGAAATTGCTACTGCAAGATACTTCCGTGGAACTAGGAATATTTAGGAACAAATTCAAATTGTTTTGTTGGAATTGAAGTTGTACACTCTTGATTCCATAGAAACCTGGATTTTCAAGTGTAGACTTTCATAGAGCGTTATTGCTAACCGTTTAACAAGAAAAAGTCGTAAAACAATTATGGGTTCGCTCAATCAAAGCTCTATCCTGCTTTTGTCATCTAATAGTTAAGGAGACTTCTTTCAACGATACAGGGCGAGATTCATTAAAGGATCATTGGGAGTTGAGTTGGGAGTTGTGCCTCGAATGATGGCCACTGTGGTTAATGCTACGGCAGGCCTACGAAGAATTGTCTTTTTTGGTAATTGTGCGACGTAGAAAGTCCGAATCAGAAGAAGCATGCCTGTACCCGAACAGGCTTCAAATGTTACCACTTGGTCGAAAATTAGTCCTCGAAAGTGTGAAAATTTTCTCGGACGAAACGACACCATTCAAAACCTCTAGTTTATTGGAGTTCAATATATTCTTTAGATGAATAAGTTTTTCAGCAAGATCTAGTTCGTTTTAGTTGTTAAAGCTGTAAATCATTATATGGAACTACCTGCAACTTACTTGCAGGTACTTTATTTCTTCAATAACATACATGTATGTTTGTGGGCTGCCAATGGAAGATTGAATCTGCGTAACAGTCACGTCGCCTCAATCTTCATGTATGCTAGCAGTTCCTACAATTATGTTTATTTCATCTGCCCATGGCCCACTTTCAAAGAAACGGGGAATCTGTAGTTGCAGTTACGGCAAAGAGAAAACTTGCCAGCTATTCAGATAACTGTTTAGCTAACTTTGACCCAACCATCCTGCATCTTGGATTGGGACCATACGCATAGGCATTTTATGGGGGTTTGGAGCGAAATTAACTATTGCCTGGTGAGTTCAAACGAACCAGGAACCAAACCGTACATGCATATGAGGAAAAAAAGGGAAAGAAAGAAATGCTCGACGAGGAAACCGCTTCAAATAAAGATTGACTTCATTACTGTTATGTTGTGTCTTTTCCTAAGGCAACATTCTTTTTGTGAGATGTGTAATACGAACGACTATTCCTGAGTATGTGTACACAAGACACGACTACTCTGTGTTTACTCCCATGTTGAAGCTCTCGGTGGCTCTCAACTGTCAGGCTGCAGGCCATTTCCGTGTTGCCCAGGAATGGACCTCCATGTTTTCACCAGTGATAACAGAAGCTTGAACTCATATACAGTTATGCCGTTATCATCCGTCTTAGTGATAAGACTGTTCCTGATTAAGCTCATCGCATGGTTGTTAGTGTTCAGGTCCGATGTCCTACCGGACTAGTGATGAAGAAGATGTTGATGAGAAGTAACTGCAATACTTGAAGTAAGGCTTCTTTTCAGACTCCACAATCATCTTGCTCATGTAGTTGGATCTATCTGCCTGTGTGTCTCAAGTCTCAAGTCTCAAGTGCCACTTACGTCTTTAAACTTGTCAACTTGGCCAACTGTTGGTAACCACGTAACGACCCCAAACTTCTTCCATTTTCATTTCGGAAATCGGCAACGCAGCTGGCTGGAGCCCGCCATGAAGATCTTGGAGCCGAAATTTTACCAAAGTTCAGGAAGCTCGCATGCGCGCCTTGTTGCCATTGGTAATTCGGCAAATGTACGCAATGCGGACCCATTGGCCATCGCATCTCATCTCATGCATTTCAAGTTCTATATAATTTAGATCCAAAAAAAAATAGTATCAATCAGTATTCATTAAGTAAAGTAAGTAGCATTAGTCTGGTACAAGTCGGATTTACCAACGACCACCTTGGTTGAAGCGATCGTTCTGATCGTAGCCACCAGGGCCACCGGGACCACCAGGACCACCGGGACCACCGGGGCCTCCAGGACCGCCGAAGCCACCCTGGTTACCGCCAAAGCGGTCGCCGCCGGGAGGGCCATTGAAATCATTTGGTCCACCATATCCGCCCTGGTTACCGCCAAATCCACCTTGCTGTCCGTCATAGCCACCCTGGTTACCCTCAAAGCCGCCATTGTAGCCATTGTCATCGCCCATATCACGGCGACCGTAGCCGCCACCCTGGAACTGGTTCATTTGCTGCTCCAGCTGGTGCTGCTTGTGCTTTTCCGAGACCTTGTCACCAATGAGGTTACCAGCAAAGGCGCCAGCAATAGCACCACCAATGGCGTTGAGCTTGGAGTGGCCACCAGCGCCAGTCATCTTGTTACCGGCAATGCCACCAATGACAGCTCCAGCAAGACCAGACTTGAAGCCACGCTCGCCGCCCTCTTCGCTGCCGGGGACGTCACCCTGGTAGCCCTGTTGTTCGTAGCCTCCCTGCTGGCCATTGTAGCCGCCCTGGTTGTTGTTGTTGTTGTAGTTGTCATTGCTGTTGTAGCCGCGGTTGCTGTCGTAGCCGCCCTGGTTGGGATTGCCACCTGAACCGTAGAAATCTTGATTTGACATTGTGTGATTGTGTGTTGGAGAGTGTGTTGGAGAGAAAAAAATGAGATGATGAGGAGAAAAAAAAGGAAATGAAGAACGGCGAGGGGGTTTATATAGTGGTCATTGCGGCACCCGACAGAAATAGTGGCAGGAATACCAATAATATCGCTGTATGGAGGGAGGTGAGGGCGAAGCCAATTATGGCCAATGGCGTTGCACAGACGAACCCCAACGAACGTGCGCACTATGACATGCGCCGTGAGCACCGAGCGCGTTGAGCTCGCTGAGATTGCAGCGTGCGAGGCTGAGGCTGTTGTTGGCGGCGATGCTGGTGGCGATGTTGGCGGCGATGCTCGTCAGGCACGCGCTCTGGTGCTCAGCCCGGCGTCAAGGCACAAAACGCACAAAACGCACAAAAAATGGCGGCAAAAATAGAAAACAGACGCTGTGCCCGGTTGCCGTGGCGCTGCTCCACCGCAAATGTTCTGAGTACTGGCAGCTGCGTACCGCCATAATAGCAGCCCTCATGGTCATCAGGCGTCAGCCTGGTCCGTTGTTTCTCGACGCTTTGTTCTATCACCGTCCACCGCCATTAACTGCCCATCAGTATCTTACTCCTGGGCGGCACAAGGTTCTTCCGCAGCTTCGACTACGGGTTCAAAACATGCATGAAACAAAGAAAAACAACCTCAAAAAGATACTGCCTCGAGCCGGATTCGAACCGACGATCTCGTCATTACTAGTGACGCGCCTTACCAACTTGGCCATCAAGGCAAATTGTTGGAAGTCAAAATTTATGGTATATAATATCATCAATCCTAAGTATTAGATAAAAGAAGCTCAAATCTTTGAATTTTGCTGTTAAATTTGATATTACAGGTGCGGCTTTAACAGATTTTAGTTTTAAATGTTTATTTTAACAAGAAAATAGTAGTTTTAAATTTTTTTGGTTTTTTTTTTGGTTTTTTTCTAGTATGGAACGAAACTTCTGCTATGCCCTCGAAGATTGGTACTGAGTGCCTTGCACTTTTTGCCAAATTAACACTCTTTTAATTGCAAGTGCAGGATGTATGTGGTAAGCATTGGGGTCTCCGGAGAGTAAAGTGGTACATGGAGTCACCCCCTTTCTTTTCTCGAATGTTTGATTGATTGACTGATTGATAGATCCATCCATTATGTACTCTATTTTACCTATACTACTAGTGACGCAAACCAAGCAATTGGGCTTGTAGTAAGTAGTGCTGGTAGACGGATTGCTTAAGAAGATAAATTCCCCTCCAATCAGGCAGTAAAATATGAGTTTTATTCTGGTACCTATGACACTTCAACCACGTACTCATTTCACGCTCTCTCTCGCACAAGCCAACCTGCCAGGCTTCTCTTAAAGAAAAACTCCTGAGTCTTTTGTAGACGGCGGACGAGTACAGTTTTCTGTGGAATTCTTTGTTATGATGCCTCTGGTGTGAACGTCAAGAGGTAAGCTTGTCTCTATGAAGGCCGTGTTTCCTCAACATCTCCGACCTTTTTCCTTTGCCGATCTTCAGTTTGCATCGTTCAACTTAGAACAACAGAACCTAGCGACTTGATCCTAACCGTAGCGGAAGAAATTATTTTTTTTTATGACCAAACGTTCCTTGGGGACTTATAAGGCGCTCATCCGCAGCCTGCG
>JAJMAG010000162.1:15313-53058 GCA_030564905.1 Geotrichum fermentans
TGAGAGGAGGCTGGCAGCCCGACTTGCGCGGGAGAGAGCTTGGAACCACTACGTGACCAAACGCCCACCGATCCCAGAGGGACCCTTTGAAGAACCGATTCGAGGGGAAATGTCGTCTAGACAGTCTAGGCCATTTAGACAATCAGCACCACCGCTAATGGACTCGGGTCCCCCGGGTATCCTGGCTGGCTGCTAACGTATATAGAGTACGTAAACCGCAGTTGACATATAACAAATAATAATAATAATAATTTTAAAAAAAATTATTAATAATTTAGAACTGACCCAGAATTTCAAAAGTTGAATATCGTCAAACAAACACAAGCCTATGCCCACGAACGAAATGTTGAAAATGTTGAGCCATCTTCAAATGTTCTTTGTTTCTTGTGACTATACCTTGATCATAGATCGGCGTGTTGAAAAGCGGAGTACTACATATTGAACGTAATTGCAATTAATGTCAACAATTATAACGTTATATATTTGCTCGGCGTTTGTTAGAACGAAGGAAGTTTGTGGCTTTTAAGATTAAACAGTAAATGAACGGCATTCAACAGTTGCAGAAAACATTTGAAGGGGGCATGAACCAGAAGTATACACCAAAATCGTCTGAACTCAATGCCAACTAAGATCATATTTTGGCTATTTTCTAATCGCTATCTATTTTGTTGCATAACTCAAACAGGGCGGTACTCCAGGTGTCATGAGTTCAGCTAGCCGTGGTGCTCAAAGGCTTGAGATCTGAAGGCTTAGAAAAATAATGATTATGTAATACAACACTAAGCCTCCGTCTGCTGCGGCTGGGACGCACGCTCCTTCTTGTGAGGTGGCGCACGGCTAAGCCTTTCTCTGCCATCATGATTTCCGAGTCCTTCGATGAAGGCAGAGCTGAGTGGGACGCCCCCACTTAAAATAGAACAGGGTCTTGTCTTTCCAGGCTAAGCCAAGAAGGGATACACTCTTGACATCATCGGCTATCCGTCATCAGTTATCGTTTATCAGTTATCATCGTGAGACTGAAATTATTCGTCAATAGTTAATTTGCGAGAATAGATAAATTTCCAAGTTTATGTCCTACATACTTAAGACCAGAGCTGACGCGTGTCAGCTTCAAGCGTCACTGGTGTTATCAGAAGACAGTAGGGGGCGCACTTGACTTGGCTTGTGAATAGGGATTTGATCCACATGGAAGCGCGGCATGGAGAACGTGTGCGATGCGAAACAAGATCAACAGAGGGCATTGACTTTTTTTTTCTATTCCTTAAATTGCCAATGTGAGTGGTGTGTACTTGAGATATCAGCTACAGTCAAGTATAGTCGAACTCGCTCTGCTTATGACCACAATAATACTGTCTGCTTCAATGAAGAGTTTGGACTGAACGTCAAAATATGTGTGGTAAGTCTTGAGCGCATATTGGGAGCACGTATTTTTATAGGAAATTAAACACAATCCAATACTGGCTGAGAAGATTCGAAGCCGTGGTTGATTGACCAAGTGCCATCGGTAAAATCAAGCGTAGAGAAAGCAAAATAAAACCACATGAACTGTTTTCATATTGACACACTGTCATACTTTAGCACTTGAGTGCTGTACACGAGCGAAAGGAGTTTGAAAACTTTCTGTGTTGATCATCAATTTCAGGACATTCAAATGTCGGCAGAAAGAACATTTGAAGGACGACAACCGGGTTGACTCACCTACGGACTACTAACCTAACCGGCCAAAGAACTTCAACATATCATGATCCCGTCAACGGCCACTGGTTGACTTGAATGCAAAGAGGGGAAGGGGTTTTCAACCGCCAAGAACGGATAATTTGACGCATTGAATTTTTCCGGGACAATGACAACGTATACACGCCCTAACTTTGAACCGAGTTCATTGGTACCGTAACGCAGAAAGAAAACAAAATAAATCCGAAGGAATGACGGGAGTCAAAGCAAAAGGAAGCCTAGTGGATATGCGTATGGTGAAGCCAAAGCCTAGCTGTGCTGCTGCTGCCGATGATGATGATAATGGGAATAATTCTGTTTCTTGTCTGGTTTCGAAAACACTTTTATTAGTCCGAACAGTTGACCTCAATGTTGACTCTTCTATTCATATCAATTTTATCATTAATTTTTTTTTTTTACTTTTCCATCAATCATGGTTAAGGTCCTCTTTTGCAATGACGCCAACTTGCAATGTGTGACGTCTTGAAGAGGCTCAGTGCTGGCCTCTCATCGGATCCCCACTTTGAAACCAAGAAATTCAGACTTGAACGCAGAAATATACACGTACGTTCAAATGTTTAGATACATTGAAAGAAGATAAAATAAATAAACAAGATTGATAACCGGATATGCTGGTTTTGCATACTTCCAAGTTCTTCAAATTTTGAAAAACTTGGATGTATTTTTTTGAGACGAATAGGATCCCTAGGTTTGGCTGCTAGCTGGTCTACCAAGTTTTTATTTTTTATTTTATTTTATTTTATTTTTTTTTTTGGCATATACATTTCGTTCTATACATTTGTTCTTATCTATTACTGCCGGCTTCTTCAAAGTTGGCCTTCAAACTTCGAACACCGTTCCAAGTTCCTTCCGCCGCCTACGTACTCATGTGTTGGCTGTCTTGCACTCCGAACCCAAAACCGCCTCAACCCTCGATAACTGTCACTCCTCAAGGGCTGCTGCTGCTGCGCGCACGCTAGCTACTATTGAGGGTACACGTCCACGTGTTGGACTGCCCTTTTGGCTCAAGTTCAACGCGCGTACGGTTGCTTCGAATCCTGGCGTCCTCGATTCTAGACCCCCCACGCGTTTCACGCAACCTTGAATCCGGCATGCAGATTTTCAATGTTTCTAGCACTCAAAAATAGTGAAGGAAGGGGTGGCATGGTGCACAAGAGATGGGCCCCGGGGGGTCTAGACTTTTGGGCGTGTACCTTGCAGTTTGATGGAGATCGATGGGCTCGGCTTTCGACAGGACCGTTGATACGAGATCTTTGAGATCTTTGAGATCTTTGAGAATTGCAGTGGGTTTTCAATGAAAACTTGATGCCTTTCAAGTTATCAGCATCAAGCAACTTTGAACGTAGAGCACATACATGACACACGGCCAATCAATGGATAACCAGCACTATGCGGGCAACTGCGTAATGCCAATTGGCCAATCAAAAAAAGGATTACTCCCGTTAGGCTTCCAATTGAGTTCATGCACTCACTGCAACCACAACATTTCTACAACTTGTGTTCATCATAAAAAAATTCTTGGATTGTACATGAAATATATATCTAGAACACTTAGTTCTTGGCGTCAACGCCAGCAACGTAGACAAGCAGGTCAACAACACGGGCAGAGTAGCCGTACTCGTTGTCGTACCAAGAGATGAGCTTGACAAAGTTCTCGTTGAGGAGGATACCGGCAGAGGCATCAAAGATGGAGGAGTGAGTGTCACCAATGAAATCAGTAGAAACAACGGCATCCTCAGTGTAGCCGACAATTCCCTTGTACTCACCCTCGGAGGCAGCCTTAACGACAGACTTGATCTGGTCGTAGGTGGCACCCTTCTCGAGACGGACAGTCAAGTCAACGACGGAAACGTCAACAGTGGGCACACGGAGAGAAAGACCAGTGAGCTTGCCGTTGAGCTGGGGAATGACCTTACCGACAGCCTTGGCAGCACCAGTAGAGGAGGGGATGATGTTGCCAGAGGCGGTACGGCCACCTCTCCAGTCCTTGTGGGAAGGACCGTCGACGGTCTTCTGGGTGGCAGTGATGGAGTGGACAGTGGTCATAAGACCCTCAACGATACCGAAGTTGTCGTTGATAATCTTGGCAAGGGGAGCCAGACAGTTGGTGGTGCAGGAAGCGTTGGAGATAACCTTAAGGTCAGAGGTGTACTTGTCCTGGTTGACACCAACAACGAACATGGGGGCATCAGCAGAAGGAGCAGAGATGACAACCTTCTTGGCGCCACCCTTCAAATGGGCAGAAGCCTTGTCAGAGGTGGTGAAGACACCGGTGGACTCTACAACGTAGTCGGCACCAGCCTTGCCCCAAGGAATAGCAGAGGGGTCACGCTCACCGAAAACGGTGATCTTCTTGCCATCAACAATGAGAGCATCGGCAGTGTGGGAAACCTCACCCTTGTACTTTCCGTGGGTGGAGTCGTACTTGAACATGTAAGCAGCGTACTCAATGTCAATGAAGGGGTCGTTGATAGCAACGACATTGACGGAGGGGTTCTTGAGGGCGTTTCTCAGGACCTTTAATTGTTAGCAAGAGAAAGTGATGATGATGGATGATAAACTTACAATGCGTCCGATTCTGCCGAAACCGTTAATACCAACGTTGACCATTTTGAAATACTTTTTAGATATAGAAGAAGATGAGGAAGAGGGGATTGGTGATGATGGATGAGAAAGATGAACGAAGGAAAAGAAAAAGAGAAAGGAAGAAAAGGAGGGGCCAAGGGAGATTTATATAATTTTCCGGAGCAAACAAGAAGTGAGGGGTGTCCACACGGGAGGAGGTTGGAATTGAGTGGAATTACAAAAGTAATATAGCGGTGTTAGTACTGAAATGTTCGAGTTTCAATTTTTCTGATATTAATTTGTTGGCTCCGAGAGCTTCTTTTGGTGTTTGTTGGTAGAAATGTATGGCGTTTTGGAGAGGTTGCTGTTTAGCGTGTGGTTCAAAATGCCTGGTTTTGGGTGGATGCAGGTTACCGATGCGGTTACCAGTGGTTAGACTAACCCAACTGTCTAGCGGCATTAGTGGGTGAAATAGTTGATTGGTAAGCAATGAAACATTGGTAATCAGTAGAATATTAGTCATAAACAGCCAGTGGAGGCCAAAAAACGCTGGCAGCTGATTTGCTGCGGCATTAATCGTCATCCAACGTGTCCTCACGGTCGAATTGAGTCTTGTCACAGGTTCTTGTGGCTTGCAACCTTTGAAATGACGAATTTACTCGCATTTGACAATGGCGTAGCATTGTTTTCTCAAATATCAGAAAGCCTTTTACTATGGCAAGCCCACTAACCCACTTCTTAACCACTCGTCTCGACGTTTGGCGCGCTTCCAGACGTTCTTTCCGTTCTATTCTCGTTTGCTGACTAATCACACAGTGTACGATTACTACATTGCTTTCTAATGCAACTGGCGGGCCAATCATCGCCTGGGCTTCCCCACCATCTCGCACACGCCCTCGTGTGTTCAGCCGTTTGCATAGTCACCACCATGATCGAGATATCGTGCAATTGCCAGTAATACCTTCACAACTGAACAACCAGTATACTCGTTCACTCAATTGATAACAAAGCTCAGCTATGAAAAAAAGCGCACATCATATCGCTAATGGCGTCGCTGTGGCCACCATAACAGCGGTTAGCGTGCGCATGCCTTGTACCCCACAATCTAAAAAAAAACGAAACGTAAAGCGAAACGTCAATCTCCGTACGTGACAAGCATTGGGACCCCGTAGCCCCTCCGTTATCGTGAAATCGTGCGAGCTCCCGCGCGTGCACAGGCTCCGGCTTATTACCGTGGACGAGCGAGATCAATGCGAAATTCCCGTCCCCGTGACCGCCTCCCACGCACAGAGTTGAGCCTCCACACGCGAATTCACAAATAGAAAACATCGGAAGCGCGCGCGCACTACCCGCCAAAAGGGTCCGATTTCCCCGGGCAGCTTAGGAACAGCAGCGCAGTGGTAACTGCGGCACGCGTAACCGCAACACAAAACGTGGCACAGCTGCGCAGTGGACAAACGGAGAGGGTTAGGCCAAGTCCTCTACCCCAGGTTCACCTACTCGCTTCCAATAATGAGCCCATCTTTTTTTAAACAGCACAGCTATCCGCTAAAACTGTGTTTCACTCGGAGGCATCACGGCAAGGCGGACTCTATAAAACACTCGTCCTCAGTCGTTTTTTGACAGGACATCTGGAGCCAGCGTAGGTATCCTTTTGAAAAGCCCAATTAAAGGGGAAATGCCGTCTAGTAACATCAGCGAACTCCAACCCCTTGGGGATCTTGGCTGCTAAGGCGTCTCCGAGCCAACCCTTGATTCCGTAACCAGTAATAGTGATGGAAGGATTTGGAATTGAATGATTCTAGTCGTACACCCTATACTAAAAAGTTTTATAGATTCCTTAGGAGAGAGACAGTGGAATGAACATTTGAAAGTTGATATTAGAAAGATCTAACATAGAAAGCTGACTGATTTGGCTCAACTCGTATATACTTGGACACACAATTATGCTCTGTTATTCCTTACACTCAATGGCACAAAAACTGTACACGGTGTAAGAAAAGAACCGTGGGTGTTGAGATTTAAGATTTGGTTTGAGAACTACTCATTAATAATTAAATTTGGCTGACAAATCTTGCAGAACAACATAGTATTCATGAGATGATATCACAGATATGAGGGTACGTCTGAGCAGCTTTAAAGTACAGAAGGTTTATGAATTTAGAGTGGAGAGAAAGAATACTTGTCCTAGTTCTGGAGGGTATCCCTAACGCAACCTAATACTTGTATGCCGCTTTAGGAAAGAGTTCACTTTTATAGAAACGACGGCCACCCATAGTAATGTTATTTATCTCATGCCGTCCATTTCCTCTTCCTCTTTTCAAACAATATAATTGTTTCTTTTTTCGGTTTTAGAAGATACTTATAGATTACTTATTAATTTTCAATCTGATAGATGGTAAAAGCGTTGTGTTTTGCGTTTGCTTCTGCGTTAGGAAGCTCGAGTAAGTTGAGCTTGCAGTTTCGCTACCAAAAAATTCGAAATAGAAACTTTGCAATTGACTTTTTCTTTCAAATTCAATTCAATCACTTTTAATAAATGAAATTTATGGATATTCTTTTTTTTCTTCATTCCTTTTGGGTCTCTCGAACGTGGCATGGCAGACTGATGGTCCTAAATGGGAAGAAACAGTACAAGTTAAATACATATAGCCGCTGGGTTTCTCAAATATTGAATGCAAAATTTCTAATTTTTGATCCATTGATATATCATAGAACACTCAAAACCCTTTGAGGCTTTTAGCAACTCCTATATCACCTCGACTTTAGGCAAGCCGTAGATAATTGAAGCTATTCATTCTATTCATTCAAACTCAATTGGAAATAATATAAAAGATGAATTCAAAGCCCTCAATTTCTCTGTTTTTCAATTCAAGTTCGTTTCTATCATTGAACTGCACTCTAAACTACAGTACTGCTTTTGCTATCAACAGCTTCGTCTCAATCAATCAATCAACCATCGAAATGTCCAGTTTCAAACAGTCTTCAGCTTTCAATACAACTCTCGAGCCTGCCGCTTCTTCTGTCGTCGCGGTGCCTATCACGATCCCCAAGGACGATCTTACTATAACTTGCAATGCTAAGCTCTCTGAGATCGCAATCACCGCGAGCGGTGAAGATGAATGCATGCTCAAAGTTGGAGCAACGCAAACGTCTACCCTGGACGCAGTCGATCTTGACAAAGAGAGACCCAACTATGAGTTTAAAAAGGTCGCTCAAATAACGTCCAGGTTTCAAATGAGCAAACCATCTCCTTTAGTTCTTGGTGGTGACAACACGCCTCCAGGTTTTGCTATCACCATTTCTGATTCGGGCCATTCTGGGGACGAATCATATAGAGAATCGTCTGTCGAGACCTCTGCTTCTTCCGTCCTTTCTCATTCTAGTGGCGACAAAACAGTGAAAACTCCTTCTTATGAACTGGACGACAGCTTTATTTCTTTTATCCTCGCCAAAAGAAGAGCTCAAAAAAAGGTGATCCAAAAACCAGTCACCAACCACCCTTTCTTCAGGAAGCTCGCAGAGGGCCCCGTGCCCAAACCTAAAGTCGTCGTCAAGCCCATGCTAGTTGTTCCAAATCCCTTACCATCTTTGTCTTCTCCAATGGTTGTGCTAGAAATGCGTCCTGCCAATCCCAAGTCGACCTCGCAGAACCGTGTCTCCAAACGACAAGCTACGCCTCCTCTTCGCACTGGCCTCAAACCGCTCAAACACCAGCGCCAGTCAAATGGCACTTTAGGCCCATCTGCCACTCACAGACGCTCTTCACTGTCTTCCAATTCTTCTCCCAAGAGTAAAGGCGAGCCTGTTCCTAAGCCTACTCGCATCTACCCCAAAATTGATTTCAGTTACCGCATTCCAAAATATTCTAAACTTAACTCAAAGTGTTGAATATCTCCCGTTTAAAACAAAACCTATTCCACATAGCTCAATGTATAAAAATTCAAATATTCTGTCGTTTTCAATTCTATCAGGATCGTCTTCTACAACAAAAAAACATTTACCTAAATAGGTAATGCATAGAATTAGGTATGTGGACCACTATAAAGCCCTACTTCTCTAGCCTTTTGATTATTATAACAAGATAATGATAATAACGTCAACCAATATACTTGTAGATTAAAAGTTTATTCATTCCAACTTGATATTATGTTTGGTTGTCTTGGGTTCACAACTAATTTCAAATGTTCAATATACATACTACGCAGGGGCTGCAGGAGTTGAAGAGTGCTAATGCGCAATACGCACGCGTAAGGTAATAGAGTCTACACGGCTGAACAGCCCGCTCCATCAGGGCCCTTGACATGTTGAGCATCTGGAATACAAACTCATTTGATTTTCATATCTGTTATTTCATCACATCTCCAGACTGATTCTTTCTTTTGTGGGATCAGTACACAAGTGAATTCATTAATCCATAGTAACTATTCTCAAGTCATGTTGCGAAGTTCTCATGAAGCTCTTGTTTAAAGTCGTTTTCCAGGAACAAAGGTAAATAAGCATACCAAGCCAGCAGAAAGCAAAATCCCGACCACCAGAGTGTACAAAGATCGCCTAAGAAGAACCCTCCGCACATACGGCTCTCTAATCCTTATCAAATTATGAGGAGCAATCTCTGAGTACCCAAGTAGCACTAAAATCGGATCCAGACTGAACAACCCAGCACAGATGCCATAAATTCCAATTTCAAATGGCAGAATAAGCCAAAGTCGAACGCGCTCCGGACGCCAATCCAAAAAGATCAAAATAAACGCAACCCATAGCGCCGCGAAAAGGGCAACAAGCCCACAGATTAGCCGAACAATGTTCCCAAAGGGAGACGTGTTGCCAAGTGCTTTGGAAGCAAGGAATGCTTTGAATGCGCCTTTCTGCATGGTTTCAAAAACGTACTCTCGGGCCTCGTCAAATACCTCGGGATCATCTCGGCCCTCGACTTCTATTGCATGGCGCACCGATCTCATAATATGCTGTGGAAGTATAATCTCGCGCTCGGCGCCAGGTATGAAGTATGTTACCAGGATGTAATGCGTGGACTTCTTGATGTCGCTGCGGGAGACAAAGGAAGAAATAGTTTCGTTTCCATTTCTTATCGTATCGCTAGGCAGTTGCGGGCCTAATGTCGTTGACGGTGGGTCTGGGACTCGGGCCGGAGGAATCCTGGGTTCAGGTTGGGATTCGTAGTGTTGCTGCATGCTAGCACTCCGCGGAGGTGTTGCACTTAATCCGTGATCGTAAAGCGAGGATGTTGCTCTTGGTTGTGTCACTGCGTTATATGCTTGTGAGATACCGCTAGCTATAGGATTTTGTGATGCAGAGTGGAACGAAGCATTGTCGATTGGACTATCTTGAGATGGTTCGCTTGCTTTTTCGTTAAATGGATTTTCAGGCTCTTGTTGCCCTTCGGATGCTATTTGATTTGAGACACCTCGCGCGGAAGAGTCACGGTCTATTGATCTCCGCCTTTCCTGAGCCCTTGTAGTAGTGGTCGTTCCTGCATTTGGAAACTGAGGGAAATTAGAATTCTCTTGCTGCTCTCCATTTAGTTTGTCACTTTGCTGTTGTAATTTTTGGGCCTTCAATTGTTGTATTTCGTTTGCTAGATGTTGGTCCTTGGGGTTAATTGTATCCAGCAGCGTTGACAGTCTATACATATTGCCAAAATTGCCTTCTGGATCCTCGCCTCGTAGAAACGCAGAAAGTCGGTGTGAGTCTGTATCGTCAAGAGTGCCGCCCTGGACTAGAGTGTCTAGCAAAACACTTGACGTTCTGCTGGATGATATGTCCCGCTCCGAGGCAACGATCGACTGTCTGAGGCCCCGGACGTAATTCCGGCAAAGAGATAGATGTTTAACGACGGCTAACCAGAACTCAAGGTATTCAATACCTTTGTATTCTTCTTTCATAAATGCGTAAAAACACCATAGGTCGACGGGCGGTTTTGTTCGAAGGTTTAGCACTTCGAGGAGCGTTGGAAGTCTATGCTCAGTGGTATCTGCTTGGGGTGCCATGATGATTTGCACTTGCCACTTTGTCTATAAGCTCAATAATCTTTGAGTGGGTTTAGGAGAGACGAAAATATGTCAACAAATATTATTGATTGCAATCTCCAAAAGCCATGAAATTCTGTTCCATTTAAAGTCCATAAATGGAGTTCAGTGTTTGAATGATTGTTATGCCTTCTACTTATTAAAGTTTAGGTTTTTATATAGAAAAAGTGACATCGACCTTTTTTTAGCGAGCTTTTGGACTGCATTTCATTAGCCTTTCGAATGCTGACAGCGTTGCATGCATTGGTGCCCTGCGGTGCAAATGTCTTGGACTGGCAATACTTTCTGAGTCTCAAACAATCGAAGCTGATCCTCCGATTCCTTGACAGTATTTTGAATGTCTCTACCGCTGTCGCCTAGCGTCGTGTGGAAAATTTCGCTTAGCTAAAAATTGCCTGGACTCAGGCGGGAACTAGCCATGAAAAAGGGCCTCAAACGAATGCTTAGAAAATGATAGTCCTCTATTTACATCAACTGACTTTCAAAGAATCATCACTAGTCCATCAAATGCAGTGAACATAGTAGATCGATGTCGAGATCTTTTGCATGCGTAATCCCTACGAAACTTTCTATATGCAAATTTTTCTGAGACAATGCCAGTCGGTTTGAACTGGCTCTTGGCAAAAGATCACTTGAGCTTTGAGGACAGGAGGCGTAGTCAGTATGCCTTCAGTTGACACTTACAGGAAACTGATCTCGCCTTACTAACGCACGTCTCAGTTACAGAGCATCAAAGGCACATGGGCACATTGCTCATAACTGCCAGCTGAGTCTAGACTTTTAGACCCTGGACGATAAAAAGAGTTAGGATTAAGCCCACGTTTGCATCATGTCATGTAATGTGCTTTAAGATCGGCCTGTCCTCAGAGTTGAGATTCGACACAGCCTCCAGATGTCTATTCAATGAAGATTAGAGATTTGTAGTCAAAATAGGTTCAGTTTTATCGAAAGGCTAGAGGTCCTGAGGCACTTGTGCAGATTCAATGGAAACTCCTGGGATGTTTGATGATCAAGTTGTGGTTCAACTGCTCTTGCGCGCATTCGAAGCATCCGAACTCATGACGATGTGTGTATCAGACAAAAATGTTTGCATTATTACAGTCTACTTTTTTTTCTTATACTTTCGATGTATTCTTGCGCTTGTTCCTACTTCTATATTATTTTCAAGTACGAATGAGTCTTTATACGTGCATAAATATGGAGCCGAAAAGCTAGGCTTATATTTGACTCTATAATAGCTATAGTTCCTAAGCATAAGTCGTGGAGCTATATCGCTGCACCTTCTTTCCTTAACGTTATTAGACTCAATGCTGGTAATTAATGTGCCTTAAGGAGAAAGTCAGTACAACATCGTGGCGATTTAACGTTCTCAATATATGCCATGACTGTTCGTCGATAGGGTCTTCTTAATATCCTCGCATCCCCGGGCCATCGCGCACTCAGAATTCTCTGATGCGCCCACCTTAACTCGAAGGCCCTAACCCTAGGCACATGTTTAAGCCTGCCTCTAGCGATTTTCGAGGAATCATCACAGTGCTCTCCGGAACAGCTCAATGGCAGCTACAGAGTCGACTTGAAGATTTTTCTAGATTGAGAAATTCTTGGAATCGTCGCGTGTGGCTTCAGCGGTAGTTGCCAGCTTTAATCTGTTTGCTCTGATATCATCAAGTGGCTTCTGCTCTATGTCCCAGTTTTACTCCACCCTCCAGTTTCCTGGTCCTAACCACTTCCCACGAATTCTACATATCTCGCCATCCATTCCTGCCTTTCGCGACGCGATTATATCAGTGACTACAAGCCGACTGGCTTTAAGATTTCATATAGCTTGGTGTACCGACTAGTCTCTAGGTGCATGCTATTTGTTTCATTAGAAATTACCTAGATGGCGAACGCCTAATAAAATGAGCACCGTGTCGCCTGGTTCCAACATCCCCGTAATACCGAAAGAAACGGGATCCCCTCTTGATGTCGCCACTGAAGAATTTAAAAACGACCACAGACAGAATTCAGATGAAACTCTGGTCAACGCGGTTGCCGCGATGCGCGACACTGCTGTAATTGTGGCTGGTGAGCAACCACACAAAGCGTCTGACGGCACAGCACCGGCCACTTTGCCCGACACTGCTGCTACGATCGTACCAGATGTGGATATGGCCGAGTTCTTTTCGATTGACAACCTGGAAATCTCGAAAGACAAAGATGGAACGACTATCGTCGATGGTGTGCCAGTCGGAGATACGCCTCTTGAGCATTCCACAGCCAAGTTCAACGACTTATCCACGCCTATCAAACAGCGTGCTAAAAGCGAAACACTTGAATCAACGATTGTTCAAAAGCCACATTTACAGAGTCACGCTAAATCTGTTCCACACTCGCCACTGGCCAAACCGCTTCAAATCAATCAAACGTCAATCCTTCAAGCCATCACAGATCCAACAAATAAGAGCACTTCAACTAGTGAGGCCCCACGTGTGTCTGCTTACGCGAGGCTCGACTTCCATAAGTTCACCTTCTATGTCCAGACTCTGCAGGTGATCCTTGGCCGCCGCCCAGAAAATGGTGATAGCATGGTTGACGTCGATCTAGGCGTGGCAAAAGCCATCTCACGGCGGCATGCTAAAATATTTTATAATTTTGGAACTCAGCGGTTCGAATTAAATGTTTTGGGACGCAATGGTGCGTTTGTTGATGATAATTTTGTTGACAAGGGCTCTACAGTCCCCTTGAAGAACAAGTAAGTTCATGATTAATGGAGTTGGATCGTGCTAACGTGGGTAGAACTAAAATTCAAATTGGCCAAATTTCGTTTTCATTCACCCTGCCACCTTCTGGTGAGGAGCCTCAGCTACCTTCGCGGCAAGAAGGCAATCTGCCAGATCTCGAAGTGGATTCACCGTCGGGCACACAGAAAACGGAAACGCGGTCGCCTTCGCTGGCTGCTGCTAACCCTTCTTCACAACTAAGCGAGCCACCGGAGAAAACTAAACGCAAAAATGCACCTAAAGAATACCAGCTTGATGAAATCCCGCCGGAATACAGAGCGAAGCCCCAGTATCCTTATAGTCACCTCATCACTAGCGCTATACGAGCACATCCTAACAGCTCTGGAATTAGTTTATCGGAAATCTACAAAGGAATTCAGGATTTATTTCCTTATTACAAGTATTGCGGAAACGGATGGAAACACTCGGTTAGACACAATCTGTCTTCAAACAAGGCATTCCTCAAAGTGTCGAAGGAAGGAAAGGGGTGGTTATGGGGAATGGATGAGAAGTATTTCAAGGAGCGCGAACTTTTAAAGAAGCGGGCAGCAAGCAAGGCTAAGGCTTCTGTGAAACCTAAGACGGAAACTGAAGAGCCATCAACATCTGAACCTTCGCAGCCGCTTAATAAACCGGCATTTTTCATCCCGCAGTATAATTCTGATGTGAATGCTACAGAGCCTAAACCTGCCATCAAATCAGAAGAACCGGACGAGGAATCTGTACTCGCTCCTCCTGGGCCAGATGATACTTCCTTGATCAAGAAAGAAATATCGAAATCCAAGACTATTGCTGAGCTGGCACGAGAAATTCAAGTTTCAAGTGGAAATGATCGGCTTTACAGACCGACCTACAATGGCTCTACAACTAATAAAGACCCTTCATCGTCTAAACCTACTGCCACGTCGACTGCTAGCGTTGATACCATAAAGGCTACCAATTCGATAGCCGAAAATGAGGCCATATTAAATTCGCTCCAGTACAAGCAGTACTACCCTGGCTCCCGATCAATGCCCCCTATTCCTCTTTCTATCTCAAATATACCAGCATCGATTGGTAATATTAGATATTCACCTCCAGCTTCATCTTCATCTTCCGCTGGTACTGCTTCTGCCACTGCTTTGCCCACGCCGCCAGTCAAAAGTTTGGCCGATGGACAATCTACGTTTCGGATGTCGCAACTTCCCAAGCCCAGTAATACGGGCGTTAGTATGGAAAACAAAACATTAAGAGAGCTGACATCAGTTCCAAAGATGAGAGTGAATCCACAAATTCCAAATAGCGTCAGAGATGTTAAAGCTCCGCCGGGGTCGCAGGAACCTCCAAGGCAGTCTTCAGCCCAATCGAATACGGTACCTCTTTCCACCCAGCAGCAACCCCAAGATTCAAACCAGGTGCGAGCGTCACCACCTACGCTTTCTTCTTCGCAAAAACCTGCCTCAAAACCAAGTGGTCTTGCTCATTTGAATCTACCTAAGGAAACACTCCGAGTCCTTAGCTTCCTTCAAGATAAAATCAAAGCCCAGATGGAAGCTTCCGGACAAACGGTCAACCCAGCTGTGCTTACCAATGCACTAGCCATGGCTATTGCCCAATTGACGAAAGGTGGAAAAGGGAAAGCAGGTGGCTTAGCGGCTTTGATTAATGGTAAAAATCAGGCTGCCTTAGTCAATGCTATAGCTGCTGCAGTGAAGAAACAAGCAGAGCAGAGAAGGGCATCTAATCCTACAGGGGAAAGACCAAAGGTAACTCGAGATTCAACTCCCAACTCGAGTGCTCAGACAAATACAGATCCGCCAGACCTGACTCAGCAGAAAATCACAAGTCCAGCGGCCACAAAGTCTACATCACCAACGGCGGTGGATAAGAAACCTCACTCCTCGCCAAGTTTGTCAGCAAGCACAACGGTTCCCGCGAATGATTTACAACAGCCTGTTGTCGTGATCACTAAATCACCTCCTGCTATCGCTCAATCTCTTGAGGCTACTACAACAAGTTCTGTAGCTAAACCCTCGCCTGTTGCCACCAGTTCGAAGGCCACTGCCAGTTCACAGGCCAAATCAGATGCTAAGCCAAAGGCTGAAGTCATTGCTGAAATGCTAGTCAAGGCCAGTAAACTTAAAAACCCGTCACCCAGTATACGTGCGGCATTGGTGCAATTACAGGCCCATGCTTTGAAGCTAGGACTGGAAATTCCAGAGAATTTGAAGAATTTAAGCGCCGTGACCAGTCAAACCAGTGTTAAGAGAAAGGCGTCCGAGAGTGGCATTGGTACACCCGATGATAGTTTGAGTGAAGGAAGCCCAGAGAAGATTCAAAAGATGGATCAAAAAGATACCGGGATGGAAGTGAAGTGATAGCATGGCTGATTTTGAGGGAGAAGAATTCACTGAGGTCATATTGGACAAACGGGTTATCACGATTAATGACATTTTTTTGGCGATTGATATTATAATGATGTAATTTAGGATATTAATACCTGTTTTAATCTTTACTTTGGTTTATCGAAGCTAAACTTGATATTGGGTAATTACTATGAATGGGTTATTCTTAAGGGATATAATCAACGGGTATATGTTGTTGATTTGTATTACAAATGAGTTTGCGAATAAGTTATAGACCTGGACAATATATATCTAGGTAGATCTATACACACGTAGTTCATTGCTTCAAAATATTTATTCGTACTAGTGTGCCAATTGCCAAATTTGATAGAGAGTATATGAACATCCAAGCTAGCTTTACTACTCCTCCACGCTGCCTAATGGCATTTCGGCATTTCACTTTTCACGTTTCACTTGACGGTATTCATGTACTTTGGTGACTAAGCGATGACTAAATAAAAATGTTAGGTCTAAGCCCTATGAGGACTCATATATGTGTCGGTACTGGAAGTTCAGCAAAACAATTATCCTGACCTTCCTGTTTAGGACGAAGCCATTTGGTACTCCCAACCCTAGCCTTGCGCTGTCCCAATTTGCGCGATGCTTTGCTTTGGATTATTGGAAAACCTTTCTTGACACTCCACCGGCAGTTCGACAAGTACAACCACAACCCGTTCGACTAGAAAAGATGGTGAGTAGGGATTTTTGAAATACTTGTTTTTTTCGGCGACTTTTTTTTTTTGTTGGAGTGAAATGTTGGAATGAAAGTGAAGGACAAGAAATGAGAGTAGTAGATGGGCATGATTCGACTTTGTGAAGGGTGTTTTGCGACTTGAAGATTCGGACTAGGGACGAAAAGACGATGAAAAAATTTCGACCATGTGCATGGCTTAGTGTTGATAATTTGACTGACGACTGTAAAAACTGCAGCTTCGACGATCCGGTTTGCTCTGCGTTTTTAATTTCGACTTTTGCGACTCTCTATATTTCTCTTCTCTCGCTTGATTTCTCGTCTTTACTCCACACGCGCCATGATGTTTCAAAGATTAATACTAACTTCTTTTCTAGAGTGACAAGAGTGCAAACCCCATGCGTGAGCTACGCATTGAGAAGCTCACCCTCAACATCTGTGTCGGTGAGTCCGGTGACAGACTTACCCGTGCTGCCAAGGTTTTGGAGCAGCTTTCCGGTCAAACCCCCGTCTACTCCAAGGCTCGCTACACTGTCAGAACTTTCGGTATCCGCCGTAACGAAAAGATTGCCGTGCACGTCACCATCCGTGGCCCCAAGGCTGAGGAGATTCTTGAGCGTGGCCTCAAGGTCAAGGAGTACGAGCTCAAGGAGCGAAACTTCTCTGAGACCGGTAACTTTGGTTTCGGTATCTCTGAGCACATTGATCTTGGCATCAAGTACGACCCCAATATCGGTATCTACGGCATGGACTTCTACGTTGGAATGACCCGCCCTGGTGCCCGTGTTGCCCTGAGAAAGAGATGCAAGGGCAAGATTGGCAAGCACCACAAGATTAACAAGGAGGACTCTATCAAGTGGTTCAAGCAGAAGTACGATGCTATTGTCTCTAACAAATAAATCTGTATAGTCTAAATCTAATGGTATTTCGAACAAGAAGTGAAGTGGTGGCAGAATAGCTGTTTTTTTCTGCTTGAGAGCCGGTGATGGCGGCTGTCATACGAGTCTGGTGGATTCGCCACTTCGTTGACGGTTAT
This sequence comes from Geotrichum fermentans, assembly GCA_030564905.1. Lineage (NCBI taxonomy): Eukaryota > Fungi > Ascomycota > Dipodascomycetes > Dipodascales > Dipodascaceae > Geotrichum > Geotrichum fermentans. Next base: position 32,533 of record JAJMAG010000162.1, read on the forward strand.
GCTAAGTGAAACAGCCTCTATATAAGTAGATAGATCATGGAAGACTCAGCATCCTGATAGCTTATTGCCGCTTGTGTGCCATTTCACTGTGTAAACTCAGCCTTAACAAACCCTAACCACAGGGCGATGCTTTGACTGCCTCACAGTCAACAAGGGGAAGAAAAACAGAATCAAAAAAATAAAATCGAGGGAATAAAAAAACCTCACACACAGGGACCCGCAAAAACATTCAGATATCACAAGCTGATTTCCACTTTGTCTCTCTCTCTTCTTTCTCCCCCTTCTTTCTTGAGTTTTTTTTCGAAACGACACAATTAACCTGCACGAGACTGAACGAACGCATACATCATGAGTTGGAATGGATTCAAAAAGGCGATGAACCGCGCCGGAACATCTGTAAGTAAGCCCTCTGAAGCTCCCCTGCATTTAGGGAGAGGAATTACCAAACGGAAACAAAGGAACCTTCCAAGCTGGCCAGAGAACAAGAAGCAACGATCATTGTGATGAACCTCTTGCTGTTGCTGTTGATGCTTTCCTCAATTCATATACATTGCCACAGCCAATGCTAACAGAGAGCGCCATGTTTAGGTCATGATGAAAACGGGCCACGTTGAGAAAACGGTGGACAAGACTTTCGAGGTCGAAGAACGCCGATACAGGACCATGGAGACGGCGTGCAACAAGCTCCAAAAGGAGTCCAAGGGGTACCTTGACTCACTGCGAGCCATGACGGCGAGCCAGACCCGCATTGCCGAGACGATTGACGCCTTCTATGGAGACGCGGGCACGCGGGACGGCGTGTCCAAATACTACCTGACGGCGGTGCAGGAGCTCGACAGCGAAACGGTCAAGGCGCTCGACGGGCCGTTCCGTGAGACGGTTCTGGACCCCATCACACGGTTCTGCGCGTATTTTGCGGACGTGAACGAGGCCGTGAAGAAGCGCAACCACAAGCTGATGGACTACGACGCGGTGCGGTACAAGGTGAGGCGGCTGACGGAGAAGCCGAGCGACGACGTGACCAAGTTGCCGCGCATGGAGAAGGAGCTGTCGATGGCCAAGATGCAGTACGACCAGCTCAACGAGCAGCTGACCGAGGAGCTGCCCAAGCTCGTCGACATGCGCGTGCCGTACCTTGACCCGAGCTTTGAGGCGCTCGTAAAGATCCAGCTGCGGTTCTGCACAGAGAGCTACACGCGGTTGGCCCAGGTGCAGCAGTACCTGGATGCGAGCACGCGCGAGGAGTATGCGACGGGCGCTTTGGACAACAAGGTCGAGGAGGTGCTGCAGAACATGAAGGAACTGTCTATTACGTCGCTAGGCACAAAGTAAACTAAAAAACAATAATGTAGTAGGTTTTTATTTTTTACTATTTGATATTTCAAGTGCCTTTGTTGCAGCTAATCTTTTATTTATATGAACTTGTCTTTAGTATTTAAAAACCTCAATTGATGTTGAAAAGGAGACTTTATGCTGCTAATGACGATGAAAAATCTATTTGTATTGTGCCCTTGAAATGATACTAGACTTGATGCTTTATATTAGTGCGACTTCTTTTTTATCTTTTTTTTTCTTCATTGCGCCTTGAAAATTGAATATATAAATAAATAAATAAAAGTGAGGGTAGAATGCCAATTAAATAGGTTCATACAGGATTTGGGTGACTGCGAGGGTAGTTAGTATTAGCACTTGAAGAGCACAGAAAAAAAAAGATGGCAACTTACTATATTTATCTCTATACCGGCTTGTACTGGCAACCGCCAGCATCTCATGTTTGACCGAGGCCGTGGCCAAGTGGTTCAGTACCACATGGCTCGGCACGGGCAGTTTCCAGCCTTTTGTTTCGTCTTTGGACGCCTTGGCGCTGGAGTTGATGAACGAGCTTTCCAGGTGAGCGGGCAGATGGGGCGGTGGGTGGTCATTCACCATGCGTCTCACTTTTGCGCTGTACGAGTCTGCCAGCGAAGACTTGAGGTCCAGCTTGAACATGTCGGGCAGCTCGGATGTGTATGTGAGCTTTTCAGACTTGGGAGCGGAGTAGGACGAGATATGCTGGGGTTGAATGACAAACTTCTTGCGCACCAGCGGGTTGCGGAATCTGTTTGTTGACTCGGTGGATGTGACGGGGAGCGAGGAGCTTAGTAGCGTATTTTCGTTGTCGGTGCTTTTGAGGCTCTGGAGCGGATCAATTTTCCGGGGCTGTTCCTTTTGGGAGGAGACTGGCGGTGGTTCAATCGTGTCCACAGTGGCCATGAGAGAAGAGTATGAGGGACAGTTAATGCCACCCAATGTGTGATTTGCCGACTTGAGCGACAATCCAGAGAACGACTTGGAGTCTATGTTTCTGTTTTCCTTGTCAAAGACAGTGCTACTTTGCCGGCTGGGTCCGGAAGTGGCGATTTCTTCTACCTCGTCGGTTTCCAAATCGAGCTCGTCAAAGTCTGCCAAACTAATGCTAATTGTGTTTTCTTCGCCATCCTTAGAGGCTTCGAACGCATAAAACTTGTTGTTTGGGTTATCTATGCCATTGAGCGAGAAACTCTTTTTCAGCTTGTTTGCCGCTGTGGGCACCAGATACGGGTTAGCGGCCCTTTGAGCGTCGAGTGCAGACTCCAACTCTTTCGTCGAGATCATGCTCGTGGTGTGCCCGTGGCGCGCGAGAGTTGTGATACTACTAGTCGAGGCTTGGCTGTGGGTAGTTGTGAGCGGCGGCAAAGAGCTGAGAGGAGGAATGGGAGAAGTGTTTGGATGTGCTTGGACTTCGAGCTCTTCTGCAAACCTTCCAATGGTTGCCAGATTTGCTTCAGTGAGCTCTACGTGCATATCGGGGAATTGGCGTTGTTGTGGTGTTGGGGCCTGATTTAACGACGGATCAGTATTCTTCTTTCGTTTTTTGTTGGCTGAGCATTCGTTTGCGCAAGAAACGTAGATTCTAAAGAGGTGGGCTCCAGGAGGTAGATTGAGAACAGTCGACGGGATTCTAGTGGGAGTCAAATGTTAGTAACAAGAGGAAGGAGGGAAGGAAGAAAAGAAGGAAAAGAGAAGGGCGTAGGTGCGAGACGGGTGGTAAATAAAGGGTCTGTGAGCCATGTTACAGCAGGAGAAACCGAAAGAAAGAAAAAAAAAAAAAAAAAAAAAAAAAAAAAAAAAAAAAAAAAAAAAAAAAAAAAAAAAAAAAAACCGAAAACAACCAAGTGCAGCGATTCGGAAAAAAAACAAAAATTTAAACTGAAGGCGACCCGGAATAGGCAACAGGTGAAGACGCAGGTGAGCTGAAGATCCCAGGCGCCTGTGGGAGTTTATCCGACCGAAAGAAACACAAATAAACACAAATAAACACTGGAAAACCCAATCGCAGTCTGTTTGGGTTTGCAATGGCTGCCCACTAACACAAGTAAAACAATGATGGTTATGGTAATGGCACACGTTAGACTTACTCGTTGCAAGCGCTGCTGCTCAGCGTGAAGAGATTGCTCCAGCCAAAATGCTCAGTGGCCACTTGCACTACGCACGGGGCGTCGCACGCGGGCCCTACGCGGTGGCCGAGCTGAAGGCACCGTGTCCAAGCCACGGTGGTGGGCACAGCACTTTCCTCTGGAAGGACACCATTGCTGGCACTGCTACTGGGGATATCAGAGTTAAGCTCTGGCTTGAGGGACTCACGGCTGCTGTTGAAGCACAGAAACATGGAGTCGTCACTGTAGTTATCACACGCGACAGTATCCATGCTGCAGTAAGGCAAGGCTGATGGGAGGAGACCACGAAGAAGTAATCAAGTAGCAGCAGAAATATAACTGAATAGCTAGTAGTAGGAGAAGGATTTTTGAAATATATTTTACATGAACGAAAAAGAGTGTGGAATATATCGGGTGGAATCATAATTCTACAGTGGTGGAAGTTACAGCAACGCAGAAGGAATTGCCTGAATCATGGGCAGTATGACTGTGATTCAGGCGTTCAAATGTTGGTGATGGTTGGGTGATGATCATGATGATTAGAAGTACGTGACTATGGTTATTATTGCAGTCAATGGTTTGGATATAATAATGAGCCAAAAAAGACGTGATAAGCTACTAGTAGCAGATTTAACGCAGGAGAAGGATCAATCCGAAAATAAGTTCAAAGGGCAACGTTGACGTTGTGGTGGTTGTTGGTGGGTTTGTTTACTACCACAACACAGTTATCGTGGTGGTTTAAATTTGTTGACACGTGAAACGAAGTAACAACAGAGGGAAAGTAACATCACACAAGGGTTGACATAAAAATAATAATAAAAATAAACATCCAACGTAACTCATGTTGCCTTGTCTTATCTCTCTCAACATGCATTTGAACAACCAACAACCAACAACCAACATATGTATTGCAAAGTCATCATGTTATGTGATGTCTTATGTAACCACCTATAAATTCGATATCGATCAATCTAGGCCCTTTTTTCAAAAACATGCATCAATATTGTCATTGATTGCAACGCTCATGTTGGTCCCATTATAATATTCGTCTCCCTTGGCCAATTCGGACTATGATCAAGCTTAATCCCAGCTTTTTTATAAAGGCGCACTCAGCATACAGTACTTACTTACGGAGCATACATAGTATTCCAAAGTCGGTGCATAGTACATAATATGGGCCCACATAGAGTAGCTATGCGGATTCCATATGTGTATTTTTAAGGTTTAGTTGCACGTGCATGGTTTCCATGGCAAACAAAAATATGCGTACCACGCATAAGCGTTTATGTAAGATAATTTTAACAATAATAATTTCCATGCGGTAGTACTACCGTAGCTAGTGGCGTTAATGCTACTACTCGTAGAAAACTATGTATGTGATACTTTTTGGTACCAATCCTAGGCATACAGCATTGGTACTACGTAACGTGGCTAGCTTCAGCTGGCTTATAACATTACTACTACGGTATGCATGGGTACGTACTATACTATAGTTGGGGGCCAGTGTTCTATACGCGTTCACGTGAATTAAGGAAGCAAAGACGCGTTCATGAATCATATGCATGCAACATTGAACCACTGAGCTGACTTATTATTGGAGACCTACAATTACCACGCACCGCTGTAATTGTCATACCGCAACAATCAGTGTGTTCCGACAACATACGTAGTGTTGCATTGCTACGCTACATTGACGGTCAGCAAGGACTGAAATGTACGCTCTACCTATGAATAGCTATGACCAGCCCATGATGAGAGAACTTCAAATGTTACTACTACAGACTGTTGAAACGCACCGCTAAACCCTTCAGCAAGCGGGAAACATTTCTAACATTCAAATGTTGATCATGAAAGAGACAAGCAAACAAGTGTGCGCAAGCAAACTTTGAAACATTGAACCTTGAAACGTTTTTTTTTTAATTTTAGCACAACAGCTCACTGAATGCCAGAGACCAAACTCAACGGTACCAACATGGCTTAACAAGTAGCCCCATAGGCTAGGAAGTTCAATTGAGTTGACAGCGCCGGTGAAGCCAATGTTTCAGGATCTTCACCGCAGAAAAATCAAGATATGTATACGATATTGGTCATGATGACACACAATTGGCTGTTGTAAACTCATATGCTCCTCAAGATGCAATAGATTTACAGGATACCACGAAGATATCATGCCTTGCACGGACGATCCTTGGAAATCAATAGTCAATTAACTACTACATGAAAGCTGAATCAACATGTTCCTGCCACTTAAAACTTGACAACCAGCTTGTAGGCTGATACATTTGCCGTTTTAAAATACTCTATAGCCTCCTCGGAAGCCTCAACCCCCGACTTTGCGTAGATGCGCACCGGGTTGTGGAGAAACTTGCCAGCGGCGATTCGCGCATTCAGGAATTTGACAAACGCCGCTGCGGCAACGTACTGGCGCTGGCCGTCGTTCTGTGGCGACTCTGAGTCCAAGGGGAAAATGTTCCAGCTGGGGATGAAAACGTACTCCCGCTGCATCGTAACGCCGGGCTTGAGCTTGCCGACGTCAATGTCGTCAACAGGGAGCACGGCCACAATGTTGATGTTGGTCGCCTCGTCGTCAATGGCCGCATAGCAGGATTTCCAAGACTCGGCCAGCGAGATAGTGTCAATGACGTGCACAAGGTTCTTGCCAGCAATGGCCTTGATCTGGGCCACGGCATCCTCTTGATGGTAATCCACGGTGTCATCAGCACCCAGCTTGGTCAAATATTCAAAGTTTCGGGGCGAGGCGGTCGTGACGACTTTGAACCCAGCTGCCTTGGCGAGTTGGATTGCGTACTGGCCCACGGAGGTCGCGCCACCCCAGATCAAAATGTATTTGGACGCTGCGTTAGGAATCGAAGTCTTGGCTTCACCATTGGGCAGGAACTGGATGTTGTCGTTAAAATGATGCGAAAGCAAGAGGCCCGCTGTGCTCGCTGCCAAGGGAACAGCCGCTGCTCCTTCAAAGGTTGATGGTGGAGCAGGCTTGATCAGCTCGTCAGGAGAACTCAAAGCAGGATGCTCCTTGAGCTCTGCTCTGAAAGTGAGCACCGGGTTTGCAAGCACATACTCTGCAAATCCTGTTCCGAGCAGGTCCTGGCCAGGCGTTGCATATGCGCTGTTGACGGCAAAAACCTGCTCTCCGACCTTGAATCCGCTCACGCCCGATCCCAGTGCGACAACGGTGCCGGAGAAGTCACAGCCAACGCCCGAAGTTGGGACTGAGAGCGCAAACTCGGGCAGTTTCCAATCACAGGGGTTGATGGCGACGGCCTTGACTTTGACAAGGATGAGACCCGAGGGTACAACCGACGGCATCGGAACTTCCTGGACCGAGTGCTCTGTTTTCGAGGTCATGAAGACACCCTTAACGGTCGAAACTCCAGGTACAATGGACATTCTTTGACGGACGAATCGAGTGCAATGATGTATAAAAAAATTAAAGGAGAAGAATTAACTGGAAATTAACAATTGATGGTTGTTTGTCAAAGTTCGTGTGAGAAAACGCCGAGCATATATAAAAGTCTCGAAAAGTTTATTACGTAAAGCGAGGGAGGCTTAGGTTCAAGAGCTACTAGCAAAATTCAAAAGTACATGACTTCATAAGCGCAATCAACGCAAGCCTAGAAGCCCGTTCATTGCACCGTCAATTCCCCGCATTTGCTACCCAAGAAGAGACGGTGAAGTGGAGCCTTAATGGCCATGATGATCCATGATTACCTATCAACATTTGGAATTACTATACTACGGTATGGAGACCATTAAAAGGAGGGTGAGGTGATGATGATGAAGGCCTGGAAACGAGGATAAAAAAACAAAAAAATATATGTATAAAAAAAAAAAAACCCAAGGGCTAAGGCCGCAGATCATTGCAAGCTTTTAGCTAGAAACTGCATACCTTGCAGGCCAGAATGATATGCAGCTGAGAAACTTCCGATCGGGCCCGGGACAGGCCAATCTCCACGCCCATAAATTAATTATGACACAAAACTAAGAAGCAAGATGATGGAACCACGCATTGCCAATGCATGTTTGAAGATTGATCCAAGGGAAGGACACTAATATGGCATTATAAAGCGCAGAAAAAAAAAAAGGAAATAATTATTAAGAAGGAAAAAGACTCCGAAATGGGGAATTGAACCCCGGTCCCCCGCGTGCTGCTCAAAGGAATTGAACTTGACAGGCGGAAATTCTAGCCACTAAACTATTTCGGAAATTTTCTGGAAGTTAAAATTTACGGTTATTCAAGAAGCAATGCATGCTAGTTTTGAGTAATTTACTTTAACTCAGAAAACTATAGGTTATTTATATTACTTGAGGTTTCCCTTTTGTGTTTTACTTTATGAAGCTTTTGTTTACTCGAAGATTACTCGCTACTTCGACTGGGGTCGAGAATTAGGGCTTAGTTAAGGTGTGATGCTGGTGAATGCCAGCCAAACGGAAAGAATGAGCACAGTCTTGTTACTATGAACGGCAATAAACAGATTTACCACTACAAATTCTTGAAGGTGCTGGGTCTGGAATCTATATTCTGTTTTTATTTTATTTTTTTAATACTTAAAGCTTGATTCTATTGCTTATTTAGCGTTATAGCCGATTGACTGGATAAAAAAACACACGTATCTATCTATCTAGCTATCTATCTATTTATTTATATATTTTTGATTATCTATTGCTCTGCTAAATATTGTTTACTTTAGCGATACAGCTAACAAGAAAATATGTTTAACTATGAGCCGCTTTAACGTGACATGTAGAAGCGTTATAGCATCTCTATTTTGATGCTATAAAGACAAAAACGAGCTTATGCAACTTGAAGATCACAATTGCTTAGTAACATTGAAAACGTCGTTTACAATTACAGTACATACAACAGCACTTTTCATAACAGTTGGTCTGGGGATTAAAGTAGAGATTATACGCATTTCAAATTTTAGATCATATTGGAGTTGAAGCCCTATGCCCTTTTAGCGAGTTTGGGCGCACCACAAAGATGTTCCTTATGCACCAGGATAAGGTTCAATTGACTGTGTTTTCTAGTGCTCACAAATTTCTTCCAAGAAGAAACCACGTTGATTGACATGTGTAAATCAATGTTCCTAATTTTGAAAAGACATCTTTCCTAGTTTTGAAAAGACATCTTTGGAAGGTATCAAGGATCTATCTGGTTTCTGGGACCGTCGTACTAATTAATAGGAGCAGTCGAGGGCATCAGTATTTACAAGTCACACGTGAAGTTCTTGGATAATTCACTCGAACCGTCAAGTGTTAGTCATTCTGCTGCTGAGCATATACCGGAGATCAATTAATTATAGAGGCTGACTTTTACTCTCATCCCCCAAGCATGTACTTGAGCATTAAACAATGTTTAGACTAACAGCACCACTAATTAACTTCGATGCCTCGGAGATCTTGGCTGGCAGCTAAAGTGCCTTATTGAATATCAAAAAATTATTTGGTATAACAATGCTTTGATCTATGAAATGGATCTGTAGCGGTCGAAATTCCACCTCTTGTGCACCTTTCAAATGCTATTTTGAACTGATTTGACCTTTAGCGCTACTAATGAACTCCAATTCCTTGAGGATCAATTTTGACTGGCTGCTGGAATTCCCGATAGAGTATTGAAATTTAAGTTGTTATATGGCAAAGATAATGATGATAATATTATCTCCAGTCGTGCTTCCCCACTATTAATATTGCTATCAATCAATATAATTTTTCCCGGTCAATCGGCTATAACACTAAATAAGAAACAATATCAAACTTTCGCAATCATGAGCAAACAAAAATAAAATAATCCAGATTCAGCACCTACAAGACCGTGTTCATTCTTTCCGTTTAGCTGGCTTTCAACAGCGTAGCAATCACATCTTAACTATTTCCTCTAAGATTGTTCCTTGTGGCCCAATGGCAAAACCCTGGCTTTCACCAGCGTTCTATAACAATAATAACCAAAATATAGAACCCTTTTAAATAAATTCTAAAGTTCTGATTCTCGAAAAGTTCGGTTCGATGGTCTAGTCGGTTATGGCATCTGCTTAACACGCAGAACGTCCCCAGTTCGATCCTGGGTCGAATCACGTGATATTTTTAGACTCTAAATATACTTTTTTTAAGCTTTGAAACATTGTCTGCTGGTACCACTCTTGGGCTACCATTTTTAGTTGTACTTGTGTACTGTGACTACATCGAGCTGTGGTTTTGGAATTTAAACATGAATGATGCTCAAACCTGGAAAAAATTGACTGCGTACAAATCGCATGTCAATCATTGCAATGTGGAAAATTAATTGATGATCATTAATTGGTTTTTTTTTTTCTGTCAAAGCAATTTTGAACCTCGCGATCAATTAAAAGCTTGAACTGATACATAGGAACTTGAGCTTGAAGGAAAATAAGATTTCAAAGGGCGGTTAAAATCCTGACGCAATACTAATAATCTAGTTGATATACGAAGTGAAAGCTAGAAAAATAAGAACAATTACGCGCTCTCGACACCGGCCGATTAAGACCAGGCCTAATTAACAGCATCATTACTCCGCGCGCTGCGATATGTGCATGTATCTAGTACTACAAGTTATAGAGACAAGCCAATTTTTAAGCGTAGTCACGTATACCCTCGCTTACATTCTATATGTAGTTAACCGGTGCCTGGCATCTTACCATTGTTATACGAGCTCGGCCGGCTACTATGTACTGTATTTTGGGTTATTATTATTATTATTTGTTATATGTCAACTGCGGTTTACGTACTCTATAGACGTTAGCAGCCAGCCAGGATACCCGGGGGACCCGAGTCCATTAGCGGTGGTGCTGATTGTCTAAATGGCCTAGACTGTCTAGACGACATTTCCCCTCTGTATTTTCCATTGCTTTCTTTTTTAAAAATTATCGCTATTAGTATGTAAATATCAACTAGATATTCAAAACAGAAGGATGTATGATTCTCGAGTCTGAAAAATGAATGACTTTTTTACACCCCACATACTATGCTTAGGTACCGCTAGCTGCTTGTGTGTACGTCACCCACCAGTTCGCCCACCCTTCAGTTCGCCCACCTTAAGCTTCAACTGGCCCACTCCAGGCCCATATGTTAACTATCTGTCCTCACAAACTCAAACATTCATTTTGAACAACAGTCAGACCATCAGCGCCACCAAAGAACTCCAACTGGGCCCTCCAAAGGTGGAGATCTTAACTGCTGAAACGTCTGATTGAATACTACTAACATTTGAATCTAGTATATAGTTTCGTGCGTAACTCGAGCGTGGAAAAAAAAGACCAAGCCGCGCGTCATCTCTTTCCACATCGATCGTAGACAACCTAGGAATGGAACAGCTGACCGGATTTCAAATCTGAGTTTTAAGGACTTCGATACGAACTTGAACTGACGGCCACGTCAGGGGCAATTTCTTCAGGGGATCTAGGCGACCCAACCAGTCCTGATACAGTAGAATGGTAAGGTCGCAAATGGTCTAAGTGCCAGATAGGTTATGGAAGGTTAGCCAGACAGACAGTTCTAGGCCTACCGGTATTACAGGCAGTTAGGTCTAGTCATGAAATACCAAGAGGCGGAGGACCTCACGCTACGAGTGCATTCTTACATAGCCCCACTACTTAGTAGGTATCAATCTGAGATCTTATATTGGCAATAAAGCCTCGTTCACCTGCTCCTCTGAAGAACTTCCCAGCCGTCCTGGTTGGCTGTCCGCAGGAGATGACGGAGTAGGAATTGAGTACTACGGCTCCGGGCCCTCTTAGCTAAGTTCCGATAAGTACTAGTACGGCCGGACTTTTTTTTTTTTAAGGCAGCGTAGAACGAATGTGGAGGTCGTCGAGGTATGTAGGATAGGACTGCGTCACTCGCCATGGCCTAACTAGCTCCTTCGAAAGCGTCCCTTTAAACAACCTTGCGCCGGCCAAGGGAAATGTTGAAACAGCTGTGGCCCCCCTGGACCCCGGCTTGGGGTCTCCCCTTTTGCACGTCCTCAGCGGATAGTAGTAACACAAAGTTACCGTCACGAATACATACATGTATGTAATCAAAGAGGGTGGACTTGGAATATGCCCACCCTCCTAGCTGCCTTGAACAAATTATTATATTATTTTATACAAGTTCGAGTGTGCGTGGAATGTTGGACTGCGTTTTTTTACTACTATCTTGGCACGGCTGATGCCGCTGCAATGCGTCTTTGAAGTCAAAGTCGCACTGGCTGGTGACGAAGTCAAACTTACCGGAGTTCGCATTTTGGACAAGTTCTGAGAGGGACTAAGGCAGTTGAGTCCACTTCTCAAGGAGGACGCCCTAAGCCTGGCGGGAGGCTTAGGAGGCCATTTCCAGAGTTATGCTCCTTATGTTCCAGAAGACTTACACAAGTTCAGGAATGTTGGACTCCTCCGTGAAGCCGGACAAAGAGCATTCCGGACCTTAATAAGTCAGTCTTAAATTAATTATTAGAAATAGTAGGGTATTGATTTAATTAACATAGTACAAGTATTATGATACGTCTAAATGACAAGGGTATTACTGAACAAATGGTAAGCGCAATAAGACACTTACAAAAGCAGAGCACCAGCAATACCAGCAACGGCACCAGCAACACCAACAGCAGTCTGAACGGCACCATTGACCTGGGTCATGGGGGCGGAGGTGGGCAGGACAGTAACATTGTTAACGCCAGTGCTAGAGCCAGTGCATTCAGGAGCTTCACAAGTCGTGACAGTAGTGCATCCAGGAGCTTCGCAGGTCGTGACAGTAGTGACATTACCGGAGGCAGGGGCAGAGGAGGAGGCAGCAGAGGAGGACTTGCCAGAAGAAGCGTAGGCAATGTACAGCACAACTCCAATGTTGTCCGAGGACGAGGACTTGGGTTGTCCGACAGTGTAGCCGCCAGAAGAGATGGGGACGGCGGAGAAACCAGAAGAGCCGTCGAGGACAAGGTTGGTATCGTCTTCCACAAAGAAGGTAGAACCAGCAGAGTCAGGCACGAGAACGCCGTCAGAGTCGATGCCAAGGTAAGAGGGGCCGTCACCAATACGGATTCTGTTGCCGGCAACAAAGACACCGGTGAAGTCTTCGCCTCCAGAAACGCCAACCTCGAGCTTGTTGTCTACAAGCTTGACGGTAGAGTACTGCAGCTGAGAGCCGGAGCGAATGGTGAGGAGGCCAAAGGGCTCTCCAACCTTGCCAGTCTGAGCCTGAACGAAAGCGGCAAGCGCGGCGAGGGAGCTAACAAAAATGAACTTCATAGTGAATGTGGGAAATAATAGTACTGGTAAATAGAGCGAGTGTGAGTGTTAAAGAATAACGAAAGTTGTGAAGATATAAAAGAGATGAAAGAAGAATTGACTGTGTATTTATACTGAAATCCTGTCTGTAGCTGATGTTACAAGAACTTTGAGTAGTACTAGTACTATTGAGTTAGTAGCACTAGTAGCTTTGTTATTTAGTTCAAGTGTTCGAACTCTATGTCTCAGATTGGTTTAATTTCTAAATTTGTATTTTTGACTTTTCACAACTTGATTTTACAGCGTTTTATGTTTGTATAACGGTCTTTAATTTGTGCGACGGTCTAACGAAATTCTTTGCAAGATACGTAGTATCGAAAAGAGCAGTTCAGGCCCAATCCAAGATTCCACGATGTCAATGGCGCGCAGTGGGAGTGGGAGTAGGAAGGCAATCACTTCGCAAAAGGGTGAATAAACACTAACAAGATTTGAGTATAGAAAACGGAACTCTTCATTGACCTCAAGTTAATAAACGGCGTAAAACTCCTTTGGCTCCGAGTCATCATGAGCAACGACCGTAAACTAGTTTCTTCTCCTTAAAGTTTATAGAGATTTCAGCACTCTATGCTGAAACTTTGTATGAGGAAAACAAGAAACTCTATAAAGACTTTTTAAGTTCAAATATGGAGCAACTGGATGTAGAAAACTCAATGTAACGAGCTTAGCAACATACTACTAGTACGTAGTAGGAACGGCGGCGGGTTGGCATGGCATTTTCGACTTGGAAGCAACTTGAACTCCAGTTTTTGAATAGCACGTTTGCCAAATACAGGCAAGTCCGCTTTTCATAAAGACCAACTCAAGCTCAAGTTGGCTGGCTTGCATGAGCGAATGGAGTTAAAGTAGGAAAAAAAGGGTACAATTAAGAACGAAGTGCTATTTTAAGGAAATTGCATCGCAAGTTCAACAAGAAGCCGCGTCCCTCTACATACTACACTCACCAGGCCCAGGAATGTTCACCAGCCCTCATGATATGTATGACATCTTTGGTGCCTAGCTAGGCCGCCAATGGCTGGCAATACTACGATCAAGTACCAAACTTTCCAATTTAAATTAATTCCAGGTCGGCCAAAAGGGGGTTTACTATGGCATGAGGAGTTGAACCCAGAGGTTTTTGGTCGGTACTACAGCGCTTGCACCGTTTCTTTTATAACCTGAAGTTCAAGTTGGCTGTTGGTGATGGCTCTCAGACTGAGTAGTCTCCCTAAACGCAGAAGCAGCCTTTTGTGAGTGTGAGACCAATATTCAAAGCTGCACTGTGCAAGATTCTACAAACCGCCCCTCGTTAAGCACGCAAACCTCCTTTCCTACATTCGTGTATGTACTATTAAGGCGTGGGCGTCGGCATGTGGGGTTTCAGAAATATAGCACTATGTACACTGTACATCGGTCTTGTTCTACATTGTCTCTTTTTTTGTTCGGTTCATATTCCGAGAAACACCGAGAAACATGGTAAAGAGAGAAGGAAAAGAAAAAATCAAGACAGCTTGGAGTAGTAGTAGAAGAACGGAAGGCGTTTATTCAGGTTATTTCCCATAGTGCCTTGCATGTGCAGAAACATCTTCCATGCAATACGCATATTGTGTATACCGTTCAAATCAATAAATAACTTTTTTTTTTGAACTTCATTCTACTGTACATGGACACAAATCAATCTTTTATATTTTTCATGAGCCCCTTTCCGGCAAGTCTGCTTAATGAGCAGCCTTGGGGGTGGTTGGCAGAGCTCTGACACACTCAGTGATAATGTTTAGACCCTTCTGCACATCTTCCTCGGAAATGACCAAGGGAGGAGCCAGGCGGATGATGTTCTCGTGGGTAGGCTTGGCAAGCAGGCCCTTCTCCTTCATGGCAATGCACAGATCCCAGGCACTGCGGCCGTTGGTCTTAGACTCGTCAATGACAATGGCGTTCAGGAGACCCTTACCGCGGATCTCGGAGACAATGCCTTCCGCCAAGAGGGGCTCAAGGCCCTTGCGGAAAGTCTCGCCAAGAGCCTGACTGCGCTCAACGAGCTTCTCGTCACGCACAACCTCAAGGGCAGCAATGGCGACAGCGCAGGACAGAGGGTTGCCACCGTAAGTGGAGCCGTGAGTACCAGGCTCGATGCAGAGCATGACCTCTCTCGAGGAGAGAACAGCAGAGACGGGAGTGACACCGCCAGAGATGGCCTTACCGAGCAGGACGACGTCAGGCTTGATGTTGGCGTGCTCGACACAGAGGAGCTTTCCGGTACGGGCAATACCGGTCTGGATCTCATCGGCAATCATCAGAACGTTGTGCTTCTTGCAGAGAGCGTGGACCTTGGCGAGGTAGTCGTCGGCAGGGACAACAATACCAGCCTCACCCTGGATGGGCTCGACGAGGAAGGCGGCAATCTTGTCACCGGCGTTGTTGAAGGCCTCCTCAACGTCCTCAATGTTGTTGTATCTGAGGGGCTTGTTGGTGCCGGGGATGTAGGGTCCGACGTTCTCGAGGTAAGGGCCGTAGTTGGCCTTGGCCTCGGGATCGGTGGACATACTGACAATGGCAATGGTACGGCCGTGGAAGTTCTCTGTGGCAGAAAGCACAATGGCCTCGCCCTCGGGGATTCCCTTCTTGAGGTAGCCCCACTTACGGGCAAGCTTGATGGCGGTCTCGACGGCCTCGGCACCGGTGTTCATGGGAAGAACCATGTCGTAGCCAAAGAACTCGGTAACGAACTTGGCGAACTTGCCGAAAACGTCATTGTAGAAAGCTCTGGAGGACAGAGTCAGTCTGGAGGCCTGCTCAACAAGGGCAGCGACGATCTTGGGGTGGCAGTGGCCCTGGTTAACGGCGGAGTAGGCGGAAAGGAAGTCAAGGTACTCCTTTCCTTCGGGATCCCAGACATGGGCGCCCAGGCCCTTGCTGAAAACCACTGGGAGAGGGTGGTAGTTGTGAGCAGAGTACTTTTCCTCGTACTCGATGGCGGTCTTGGAAGAGATGTGGGCAGACATGATGGAATAGAGTTTGTTTGATTTTGTGGAGGAGAAGGATAAAGATGAGGTAGAAACAACGGAGCTAGGTGCTATTTATATAGAGGCTGCGATGGCGGCGACAAGGGGTGTTTCCTACAAGAATCGAGATTAATTTTCACACTGCCCGAGGGCATGGTGCTTGCTCTGTACGTGAGGAACACCATTGACCAGTCTGGCTTCAGTGCTTGCGGACCGCCAAAGGCAACAGATGGAGAAGTTTCACGCCGAGAGCCACGCCGCCCGCCACACCCTGCCTTTAACTGTCATGGCTCCGGTCATGGGGTTACCCGGGATCCTAACCCAGCTCACCGATATAAGCGCCGGAGATGGAGCTCGAAAGTCGCAAAGGAGAGTGGGGTGGATGGAGTATGAGGGCCATGGAGTGTAATGGCAATACGGTGGAAGTTGGAGTGTCAAGAGAGCTGGCGACGGTGGTTCTTCCGGGCGACTGGCGGTGACTGGGGGGCGGAAGGCTCGCAGTGGCAGGCGGAGGGAATGGGGCGTGGATATAGACGGAGAGGCGTGGTCTGAATACACCCACACTTTTATCACGTGATATTGGTACAAGACGCCAGGTACCTCGGAACCACCTGCACATAGGGTCGTTTTTTCCACCGTTAACTGTGGGCGACTTGGCGGCCACCAACAAAGCGGAGAATTCACTGATATCGCTGCCCAAGTCACTCACCACTAAAATCGCCACGATGACCATGATGAGCTCACGCTGCGGCGGCCTGATCCCACTATGACGTCGGTGGTCTATCAGGGCAAGGGCTCAAATGGCTGCATCGCGTAGGAGCCAATCAAACGCGTCGAATTTACACGCGTCATTAGCCTTCCCATTTGAGCATTCTTCTTTCCGGGTAACACATTTCTCATATCCCGAAACAAGTAATAAGACGCGTTTTTTTGACAGGTTGCTGTTCCACAATCCAAACAAAAAACACACGATATTTTTGAGATAGTAGTCTTCTTTCTTTCTCTCTTAATGACATTTCTCCTACCAAGCCTGTGGTTCAATCTTAGCTAGCATTATAATGTCGCACGACTCCAAGAGAATACTTATCCACAACTACTACACGCCAAAGCTGCCGGCCGACTCGGGCATCCCGTCGCTGACGTCGAACCGCATTGCGGGCGACTACACCATCCAGACGGCGCCCCAGCCGGCGCACAGCTCGGCGTACCCGGAGGTGCCGGACGACGTGCAGGCCAAGCTGCTGCACGTGGGGATGCGGATCCGCAAGCATGTTGCCGACGGGCACCGGGTGGAGGGCAGCATTCCCAGCTACCAGCCCAACTACATGTTCAACTCGTTTGCCGAGCCGGCGGGGTCGGCCCCCCAGCAGCTGCAGCAGCAGCGGGCCACGAGGAATATGAGCGCGCCGGCGTCGCTGGCGCCGGGCCCGTTTGGGGAGCGCTTGAACCCGCGGCCGCACTTGAAGCGGGGCCGCGTGGACGAGGACGAGGACGCGGATGCGGACGCCGATACGGACGACGACGAGGGGATGGAGGAGCCTGTGTCGTTCCAGGACCAGGCGGCGGCGCCTGCACGGCGGCTGGGGTCGATGCCCACGGCAGCCAAGGCCAAGGTGTTTTACGTGCCGACGAACGTGGCGCGCATGCCCTCGATCCCGAGTGAGGATTTTGAGGACGCCACGTTCCTGGCCTCGCGAGAGTCTTTGAATTAATGAGGAGGAAGGGGTTTAGGGGACGTTTGTTATTTATTTATTGGCGCATATGAAAGGCGTGGGTTTCAAGACGACTTGAGTTACACATTGAAGTACACTCAAGGTCATGAGTTATGGATTATGGATTATATGATTTTTGACAATTAAAGAAAAATGTAATAAAATCGACTGTTTGAACGAAGGAAGCAAATACGAGCAGTCAAATTCTGGGAAACAGCAAGAACATAAAGAATGAAAGCCTTGGAATTAAAATAAAATGCAGATTTAATTTATGAATCGAAGAAAAAAAAAAGTATTAGAAATTACCGTCAGTTTGCAGAGGTTTGACAGCCTGTTTTTTGTTGGCTCCTTGAAGCGAGCCGTTTGCTCGTCTGCCCGTCCACGCTATTACAATGAAAAGACGCAGACCTGCACACACATGTAAGCGCGGGAGAAATTGAAGCCTGCTGCTTGATAAAGCCGATGCCCATTTGCTGTCCCATTACCCATTGTGTTGCTTTGTTTACTTGTACTCAAAGTCTTGGAATGCAGTGTTGAGGATAATGGGGTTTCGGGTGGTTCGAGCGACAGGCGACGGCGGCACAAAGTCCGCCCAGCCGCCTGTGCCCTGGTCTTGCTGCTGTGGGGCGGAAAAGTCAAAGTAGGGCGTCGGCGTCGGCGCATGCACCGGGGACGTGACTTCGCCGCCGTTGAGGTGGGTATGCTTCATGATCTGGAAGAGCTCTGCGACGGCATCGGGTCGAGGCGAGTATATTTGCATTGGCTGGAATTCAGCTTGCTGTTGCAGTTGCTGCTGCTGCTGCTGCTGCTGTTGGTACTGTTGTTGTTGTTGCTGGAACTGCTGTTGCTGCTGCTGTCGTTGTAGCTGGGCCTGTTCCTGCGCGCGCTCTTCAAGCCCGGGCAGCAGCTCCTGCTCGTCCGGCCCCCGCGCCGTGGGCATGAGCACAGACACGTCGGGCTCGCCAATCAGCTTGGCGCCGCCCAGCTTGATGTTTTGGACCTCCCAGTTCTCGAGCAGCGACGACTTGCGGCTGCGCCGGCCCCCCACGCTGTTGCGCGGGCTCAGCATGTCGCGGTGGCTGTGGTGGTGGTGGTGATGGTGGTGGTGGTAGTACCTGGGCGCGCGCGGGTCGTCGGTGCCGGCGCCGGCGCCGGCGCTCACGCTCGGAAACGGGATGACCTCTGCGTACTCCTGCTCCTGCTGCTGTTCCTGCTGCTCCTGCTGCGGCTGCATCGGCAGCGTCAGCTCCGGCAGCCGGGGATGGGCACTCGGCGGGCCTTGAAAGAAATTCTCAAGCGAGATGATGGATTTCTGGTGCCGCCTGATCTTGAGCGGCTTCGGGGCCAGCAGCTGGACCGTCGACGGGGTGTACGTGAAGTCCATGTCACCTGCGTCCTGCGGTGAAGTGAAGCCTGGCACCGACGTGTCGGGCTGCTGCGCGGCTGTGGGCTGGTCCTCCATAGTTCTGAGACACGTTATTCTATATAGGGCGGGAGGAGGGTGTGTGCGGGAGTTTGGCAAGTTGAGCAAAAAGTTGGAGGTGCCAAAGCAATTTTAAACAACCGCCCAAGAAATGTAAAACGAAGTAAGATTGTTCTGCGCTTTAGCTCCACGTAAGGATGTCCGACTCAGCCACTGAGAATATTTGCAAGCGGATGTATGAAGAAGAAGAGGAATGGAAAGTTCCGTCAAGAAAAAGTCGCGAAAAGCCACTTATAGGCGGAGTTGCGAGTAATTGGCGGCACTGGTGGCTTTAGTGCTCACGTGATGGATCACGTTACCTGACCGTTGAGAAAACGACCAGTGTGCACGTGAGTGGCTACATAGAGTCACGTGGTTTGACCCTGAACGTCAAATCACCGATGACTAATTATGTGTCAGTGCTTACGTAATTGAGTTACTGACGACTAGTGAGAAGGGCTACGCCAATTGGCAAAGACCATGGATGCATGGCTCATACGTATTTCTAAATTAAAAGAATACGGCATTAAAGCTTAAGATGTACAAGAAATAGGATGGAACTAAAATAAGTCATAATCGTGGCCCTAGCTGTAGTAGTTCTTGTAGTTGCATATGCAGGTGTAAATTAATAACTGCTATAGTGCTAGTGCTAGTGCTAGTGCTAGTGCTATAGTGCATGATAGTTTGTAGTGATGTATGGATGTCGACATCAATTGATTTGAAAAGAAAGCATTTTTTGTATAAGAGTATGTAGGCCTAAAAAGACTCCTTTCCTCTTGAGCATTTCACCATACAAGGGTCCATTGAGCTAAGTTGCACACTGGCCATCCTATCATTTGATATGTATCAAGAGGGCACCTGGGGTGTCTTTGAGTCAACGACATTTACTTCAGTAGCTGCCGTCGTAATCTGGCTTTGTGCGCTTACTGCATGTAGCACTTGAGGGAGATACAGCCATCACCACTAATCGTCACTGACATACATACACATACGGAGCTGCCTATTCCGCGCATGAAAGGGTCAAATCGAAAAGCAAAAGAGATTTCCAAGCCTGTAGCACCGTGTATCAAAGATACGCACGTACAATGCTAAATATGAGTTACACTAGTCGAGTTGTCCACGGTTGATGGTTTCCTTGGATGTTACCAAAAAAAAAAAAACGGCTTTGTTCTAAAGTTGTTTGATGATTCAGGGTTCAAGCGTTTTTTTGCGCAAATCTCGTCTGCCGCGGGGCATTAATCCAGCGTACGTTCCACCTTTTGAGCGGCCGGCATATACCGCGCGCGCGTACAAGCCTCTATAATGCTTGCCCAAGTGTAACGTTGGCTACATGGCTTCATGGCATTTGAAGTACTAGTATTCCAGGTTCATTTCGCCTGAGTTCTTTTTTTTACAACGACTTCCTTTTCATTTACTTTTTTAGGGCCTGATACCAGAGGCCATTTTATTCATTTTATGCAAGTTTTCATTTTATCAATCCCCTTGCCCTCTTGCATGGAGGTGCATCAACATGCACGAAAGAAAAAAATGCAAGTGTCCCAATATATCGATTTTTTATGTAAGATGATGTCATCAAATATTTGCTTATATAATCAAAAACGATTTTTTTTACTGCTT
>JAJMAG010000163.1:0-52681 GCA_030564905.1 Geotrichum fermentans
CTACGTGACCAAACGCCCACCGATCCCAGAGGGACCCTTTGAAGAACCGATTCGAGGGGAAATGTCGTCTAGACAGTCTAGGCCATTTAGACAATCAGCACCACCGCTAATGGACTCGGGTCCCCCGGGTATCCTGGCTGGCTGCTAACGTCTATAGAGTACGTAAACCGCAGTTGACATATAATAATAATAATAATAAATAACACTGAATTGGATGGGGAGAAGGCTGGTATAATATAGTACTGGAAAGCCACATTAAAATGTCAACATGAACATGATAGCGACTTTTTAATTGGAATGCTTTTAATTTTTATTTTCCTTTTAATTTTTATTTTCCTTTTAATTTTTATTTTTTTAATCAATCCAACAAATCAGGGGTAGTTCTATTCAAGGTGACTAAACTTTCCAATGGCCTCACCGATCTTAATGACCCTGCAATTCTTTCTGTTCATGTCTAGGAGCATACTGGTATTTATCCAAGATTTGATATCTGTCACCACAAGCAAAAGAGTATCACACGGCATTCTCTGGACTAGACACATAGTGACATTTTGCTTGAATATATGTGTGCCAAAGCAACACTTTCTAGTTAGTACTCACAATTACACAGCTCATTCTAATTATTCTCAATAAAAGCACCTTCGGCCAGGGCTGGGGATCCAGGCCAAGCCTCACCGGCCATCCCTCAGGCGCAGGTCCTGGCTGACCTGGCTACGATTGACCCAATACTCAAAATTACCGGCAAAGGCAAGAGATCGTCAAGCCACCGACCAACGGGTACCAGTAGAGTAGCCTCCTAAGGCATCACCAATTAGCGTCATTAAGAGCATAACAATCCTGTCTCATGGCCAGCTATTAAAAAAACTAGTTCAAATACTCGATCTGAACACCAAGCTTTATTCAATCAGGCTGTTGAGTGAAGCCTTCCGGTGCCTCTCATTAAAACATGTTATTCAGACTGAGGTGATTCTCCAATCCTTTGGGGGATTGCCCAGCTCTGCTACGCGCGCTTTCTCGTTTCTCATTTGAGTTTTTCCTCACATAATCCACAACAAACGATTAGCTACATGATTAGTCATCACTAGTACAGATGAAACGCAAGCTAAGGTCCAGGATGCTTTCACTGTGGGCTGTAACATAAAGCTGAATTTACTCTTCTTACATATCTTTCAAGCGTTTCCAAAGAAATATAATGATAATGAGAATATAAATAAGAAAGAGTAAAAATTTAAAGAAAGCGATTCCGTCATGATATGGGTGGCTTTACTTACTTATTGAACCGGACCGGCACTCCTCCGGCGATACTCATCGTTAGTGAGACCTGCAGCTTTGGTTCACCGGTCTTGGCCGTCGGAGCGCCCTCTAGGCCCCTGAATGCTAGCAGCAGCTTTGCAATGGTAAAAGACGCTTCGGTGAGGGCAAACTGTTGTCCCAGACATATACGGGGCCCTCCATTGAATGGCAAGAAAGCCCATGGATGTGCCGTAGTACTATGTAAACCTTCCTCATTACGGTTCCAGCGTTCAGGACGGAACTCATTAGCATCAGGACCCCAGACTTGAGGATTACGGTGCATGGTAAACACGGAATAGGAGATAAGAGATCCCTTGGGGACAAAGATGGGCGCGCTTTCGTCAGGACCTCCACCACGCGGCATTGTAGTATCGCGGATGGCTGTTCGCCCATTGAAGGGTACTGTTGGGTATAGACGCAGGGCTTCGTTGATTACATGGCGCATGTAGACGCAGCGCTTGAGCGCTTCGAAGGTTATTTCTTGGCCAGATCCAAAAGCTTCGAGGATTTCCTCACGGAGTTTCGAGTAGATTTCGGGGTGAAGAGCAAGTTCGTAGAAGACAAAAGACAGAAGAGAAGCGGTGGTGTCGCGACCGGCAACTAAAATATTGAGTGCTTGATCACAAAGAAGAACAGGGTCTCTGGTTTCTTTTGCCAGCTCATCGAGGAAAACATAGGAGTCGGACTTCTTTTCAGAAGCGTCGGCTGTACGATCAAGAGCGAGCTTAACGTAGGAATTGGCAAAACCCTTGCAAAGTTTACAGTCTTCTCTGAATTGCTTGCCGTTAACGAGAAAGTACATCTTTTGGGCTCGCATTCGAGAACTGAGAACATTCTGAGATCTGTTAAAGGCTTCCCCAAATTTTTGGTAGCTCTCTGGAATCCTTGAGTTGCCCCCAGAAAGCATACATACGGACTCACCAAACAGGAATTCAGTAGCTGTGTCGATAGTAAGGTCAAAAAAGAGACTTTGAACGTCTATGAGATCTGCACTGGGTTTACTGAGAATATCAACTAGCTTGTCGACATGATGCTCCATATTTTTGAGATGAGAGATTTGATCTCTTGAGAATTGAGGTCGGAGCATGGCTCTAGTGTGCTGCCAGCCAGCACCATCGAGAGTGAAGACACCATCTCCCAAAAGAGGAAAGAAGATTGGACGTCTTAATCCAAACGAGAAATCTTTAAAATTAGTTGCGAGGACAGCTTTGATGTTTTCGGGGTCAGTTGTAGAGAATACAAATCTCGATAGAACTTGTCTTCGAAATGTGCGTTTACCCAGAGACTCAAAGCTATTTTGGATGAATTTAGGCACTTTGTGTTCTTCTTGAGCCTTGCGCAATTTTCGGTAGAACCTAAGGCCGAACGGAAAGTCATAGACGATCAATGGCAATCGTTGGCCATATTTATTGGCGCGGGCCCTGACTTTAAATCTGTAGATGATATCTTCGAAGACCGAGCCAAATAGAAGGTAGCCGAAAAAGAAGAGTGCGAAGGCTGCTAGGAGGGTAGTAATGTGTGTGAACATGATTGAAGTCTGAGGAGTTGACAACAAGAGGACAGAAGAGGAATTTGAGCACTAGTTATATGAAGAAAGAAAGAACCGTGTCTGCGTAATAATAAACAGGGCATTGGCGGATTTAGGGGAGTGCAAAAAGTGTGGGCGCGGGGATATGATCTACGTAAGCTTAGGTGAGCGTTCATGAGGGGCACCGAGAAGAGCTCTAGGCTGATAAGCGCGGCTTCTGAGCTGTTGTCTGAGCTCAAAGGCTTTGCGATAATAACAAAACCACGCGAAACCACGAACCACTCAAAAGGTAGTTGAGCTGAGTTTGGCAGAGCGGCGCTTGGTGGACCAACAGTCTGAGTCGAGGTTTCCACATGGTGATGTTGTTTGCACTAGCAGTGGTAGTAGTTGGCATTGACTACAGTGTTTGTTCTCCATTCACATTCACTGCTCGTGTCGACGGGTCGGTGCTTCCACAGGGTCCTTGTGCGTTTCGCTGCTGCCCCTCCCCAAGTAATGCAGGGCACGTGCCATTATCACGTGAAATATACTCAACTCCCATCACAAGATTCAATTCACCACCCACACGAAGACTCAGAAAATATTTAAGTAACAATCCTAAATTGACCATGGCAGAACATTCGGCTGCCAACGCCGGCTCGACTCCACAGGAGAAAGAGAGAGGCATTGAACAGGGACTCAAAGATATCACATGTAAGCTACTACTTGGAATTCCCATTCCCGAAACCCAGCGTTCATGCTAACGCTCCAATAACAGTAAAGACAGACAATGTAGAACCTACCGAGGATGCTGCTGACTCTGATGAGAAAAACGACGAGTCAGGCACCCCTGTTGATGGCGACGCTAAGAAGAAAAAGAAAAAGAACAAAAAGAAGAAGAAGAAGAGCAAGGCTGGCCCTGCAGTCCAAACTGATCCTCCTACAGTAGGTATATCGAAGTTCTATCCGGATGGAGTGTACCCTCAAGGCCAACTCTGCGATTATACCTTTGGTGAAGAAAACCTGAAACGTACCACGGACGAAGAGAAACGTTATCTTGCGCGGGAGGAGATTAATAAGGAGGCTCATAATGATCTCAGAAAAGCGGCAGAGGTGCATCGCCAAGTCCGCAAGTACGCAAGGGAAATGATCAAGCCTGGTATGCTCATGTGGGATATCGGAAATAACATTGAAAACGCCTCTAGAGCTCTAACAGAGTCTACTTCGCCTCTCCAGGCGGGTGTGGGCTTCCCCACCGGCCTCTCTTTGAACCATGTCGCCGCTCACTATACCCCCAATAAGGGCGACAAGACGGTTTTGGCCCAAGAGGATGTCTTAAAGGTCGATATTGGCGTGCATGTGAACGGCCACATTGTAGACTCTGCCTTTACCCTGTCGTTTGACCCCAAGTATGACAACTTGCTTCAGGCTGTAAAGGAAGCAACCGAGACAGGCATTCGCGAGGCCGGTATCGATGTCCGCGTCGGAGATATTGGTGCTGCTATTCAAGAAACAATGGAATCTTATGAAATTGAGCTTAATGGTAAGACATACCCCATCAAGTCCATCCGCAATCTCAGTGGTCATAACATCAACCCATACCAAATCCACGGTGGCAAGTCCGTGCCTATTGTCAAAACCCCGGATCAAACCAAGATGGAAGAGGGTGAGACCTTTGCCATTGAAACGTTTGGTTCCACTGGCAAAGGTGTTGTGTTTAAGGAGGGCGAATGCTCCCATTACGCGCGCAAGGCAGGAACTGGCCATGTTCCATTACGCGTTCAAAGCGCCAAGGCTCTGCTTGCAACCATTGACCGCACTTTTGGCACCCTGCCATTCTCACGTCGCCAGCTCGACCATATCGGCGAGGACAAGTATCTTCTGGCACTCAACACGCTCGTCCGGTCGGATGTGGTGCAGGCGTACCCGCCATTGGTTGATGTTGAAGGATCATACACTGCACAATTTGAGCATACTATCTTGTTGAGACCGACTTGCAAGGAAATTGTTTCAAGAGGTGATGACTATTGAAATAGTGAACTAAGAATTGTATATAAAAATTCATATTTGGAAAAATGCATATAGTTTGGAATAGCATTATTAGAACAATCGCACTTTTTCATATGTAAAGCAATCCAGTGTAACGATTAAGGATCCAGACAGCTTGTCGCTTTCTAATAGTGATCTGGAGAAAGGACACGCCTTCTGTTCCCACAAAACCCGTGCGATGCTCGCCTCTGGCATGTTTGAGATCTGCATCTCAACCCCTGAAAATAAAAGCAAAAAAAACCTATCCAGAGCACATGTCACATTGCGACTCCGACTGGTCTCGCGAACATGAGGCTTCACTTTCATTCACTGATGACTCGCCTGGAGCATCTGCCCCACCATTCCCCTCAGGGCCCAAAGATCTGCGTTTGTTTCCCTCTGTCTTTACCTCTCCCTCTACCTGCGATCGTCCCCGCTTGGCCCTATCTACGCCTAGTCGACGCCGCATCGGCAAAACCATTGGCGATGGCGACCGATCGGAGTCATACGTATTATGTAGCACCTTTTCCTTCCGAATCACATCGACAAGCCCAGTGGCAGCGGATTGCTGGACCACGCGGGACGGAAGAATTGTATTGTCATTTTCAACGTATTCCTTGCGTACAAAGCGGCTCATTGAAGTGTGCTTCGTAGCCAGCTTGGGAGCAGAACGTAGACGTTCCAAGTTCACAGTGAACTGGATCGGGACCGCCGCTGCCTGGGTGCGTAAGTAGTACATGCCAGTCTTCAGACCCTTTTTCCACCCAGAAAAATGCATGCTGGTCAATTTATTATGCGTAGGCTCCTTCATGTGGATATTGAGACTCTGTGATTGATCGATAAAGGGTGCGCGGTCAGCAGACAGTTCGACAACAACACGCTGCGGGATCTCCCAGACTGTTTTATACAACGTCTTGAGTTCGTCAGGGATAGCGTCAATGTTTTGGATAGATCCCATATTGGCGACAATCAGATTCTTCATGTCCTCATTCCACAAACCGAGTTGAGCCAAGTCTTTTAAAAGCCATGGATTGACGATTTGAAATTCTCCCGCAAGGACTCTGCGGCTGTATATATTGGAGGTGTAGGGCTCAAAACACTCATTGAAGCCCAGAATTTGTGATGTAGACGCTGTTGGCATAAGTGCTGTCACTAGCGAGTTACGCACTCCATATTTGGCGATTTGGTCCTTTAGTTGTTCCCAGTCCCATAGCTCTGTAGGCTTATGATTCCATAAGTCAAACTGTAGTAATCCTCGTGAAACTGGTGATCCTTCATATGTCTCATATACGCCATTTTCCTTGGCCAGCTCCATCGACGCTTCCATCGCTGCATGATAAATCGTTTCGAACACTTGTGTATTTAACGTCTTGGCCTCCTTGCCATCAAAGGGTAACCTCATTGCCAGAAGCATATCAGCAAAACCCTGTACACCTACAGCTACTGGTCTATGCCTTTTATTGCTCGTTTCTGCTTCTGGTACTGGATACCAATTCTGGTCTATAATTGCATCCAAGTTTTTCACCACCACTTTTGTCACCTTATGAAGTGAGTCAAAATCGTACCAAATTTTATCTTCACTCTGGTCAATAAAGTTCGGGAGGGCCAGCGATGCCAAGTTGCACACTGCAACTTCCGCAGGGGACGAGAACTGAACAATCTCTGTACACAAATTCGACGATTTGATTGTACCTAAGTTCATCTGATTTGACTTTTTGTTGCACGCGTCCTTGTAGAGCATGAATGGCCCACCGGTCTCGATTTGAGCATCCAAGATAGCGTACCACAGTTCCTGGGCTCGAACTTTCTTGAGGTACACCTCTTCCTTCTCGTACTTTTCATAAAGTTCGTCAAACGCGTCTCCATACGAGTCAACAAGACCAGGAACATCGTTTGGGCTAAACAAGCACCAATCCTGGTTATCCTGTACTCTCTTCATGAACAAATCTGGAATCCACAGGGCCGAAAACAGGTCTCTAGCTCTCATTTCTTCATTTCCATGGTTCTTCCTAATGTTTAGAAAATCAAAAATATCTCCGTGCCATGGCTCCAAGTAAATTGCAAATGCCCCTGGCCGCTTGTTGCCACCTTGATCTGCGTATCTTGCCGTCGCATTGAATACCTTGAGCATAGGAATGACTCCACTAGAAGTGCCATTCGTACCTGCAATGTATGTTCCATTGGACCTGATGTTGTTCACATGCAATCCGATTCCACCTGAGTACTTTGATATCAACGCGCATGTCGTTAGCGTTGAGTAAATTCCTTCCATCGAATCATCCCTCATTGCCACCAAGAAGCATGACGACATTTGTGGTCTACTTGTCCCAGCGTTGAAAAGTGTAGGAGATGCGTGAGTAAAAAACCTCTTGGACATGAGAGTGTAAGTCTCTAGCACTTTGGGGATGTTGTCGCCGTGGATCCCTATCGCCGTTCTTATGATTAGATGCTGAGGTCGTTCCACAATTTTATCATTGACTCGAAGTAGATATGAACGCTCCAATGTTTTGAAACCAAAATAAGTGTAGTCAAAGTCTCGCCTGTGATCTATTGCTTCGTCTAATATCTTCTGGTGCTTCATTACAATATCATACACCCGCTTAGAGATCACCGCATCCTTAGCTTTGGTCTTAGGATTGAAAGAGGTATATAATATTTCAATCACTTTTGAAAATGCGGTCTCGGTCTGTTTGTGTAAATTCGACACCACTATGCGGGCAGCTAGAAGGGCGTAGTCGGGATGAATTGTCGTCATCGAAGCGGCAGTTTCAGCGGCCAAATTATCCAGATCCACTGTGGAAACGCCGGGGTACACCCCACTGATGACCTTTTGCGTCACTAGTGCAGCATCGACATAGGTCGGGTCTAATCCGTAGCAAAGACGAAGCGTTCGTGCTGTTATCTGGTTCATTAGCTGGTCCGCATGATAAGTTGAGATATCTTACCTTGTCGAACTGTACTTTTTCTTTACGGCCATCTGAATGGTTAACAGTGCACGCGTTCGCTATCTACAACATACCTCTTTTATACACAAACAAGCCGGGTCCGCTCATTTTGACCCATGGGTTCTGTGTTTTGCGCGATGTGCAAGAACGGAGGTAGAAAAAATTATAATTGGGATATTTCACCTACAAAACGAAAATTTATTTACGCGTGGATACAAACGCGAGTATCCATTTTGCACTAAAAGGTTAGCAAATCGTGACGCGTGACTGAATATCATAACATACTTAGTCAAAACATATTTGCACGCAGTGGTCCAGGATTCGTTCGGCGATCCTAGGTAGAGTTTTATACTATACCCGCCAATTTTGTCATTATGGATGGCGTGGGGAAGTTTTAAGGTAGGGTCCTTCTCTTCCACGTAGTCACCAACTTGTTTCAGAGCCGTTAAGAAGGCAAGCATTGCAGAGTCTAATCGGGAAGAACTAAGAACACGCCCAATTCTGGAATCGCCACTTCCATAAAGTTCCAGGGAACTAACTTTGGCGTACTGGCCTGTCTTGGGGTCGAGTTCTAATTTTTCTATTCGTGACATGCTGCCTAGCGGTCGCAGTTTGTAACCAACTAGTTTGAAGTCCAGTTTGTTTATAAGAGTAGCCAGGAGCAAGAGTGTTTGGCCCCATGCAGCATTGATTTCCGACCATTCAATCTAAAGAAAAATGAGCTTTTGCTTTCGACTTCACTGTGATTTCTTACCCTTTTATCTTTCAAGCTTCCCAGCCGTAATCCGTTAATAGTGCCGAAGTGGCCATCATAGCCGATGCAAAATACGTCGTTGTGCACATTCACCTTTTGTAGTTTTTGTAACTGATTCGATTCATTCTCAAAGATAGAGTCCACACGATCCTTTTCGTTAATGAGTTCAGAGATTTCGAGGTCAAATTCATTACGATTTTTGAAAAATTGTTCCTCTTCTTCATCCAAAGTCTCAATCTCTTTCTGTAGATCAGCCAGTTCTTGCTCAATCTTGCGCTTCTCTTCTTCAGCCTCTTTTAGGCTGGCCAGACTTTCTTCGTTTTCCAGTTCTAGTTCCTTAATGTCGATAGTTAATTGTGTGATTTCTTTTTCTGATGGGTCGCTTTCTGCTTTAAGAGTGTTCAAAAAATCGATATATGAGTCTCTTTCCTTGCACAGTTCTTCAAACTTCAATTTGAACCCATCCTTGAGTAGCTCAGCACATTCTGTACACACAGGAAAGTCAATTTCCGTTTGGTTCGAGATAATTTCGAATAACGATTCCAAGGTACTGGACCTTGCAAATATATCACTCCCCGTGTCTTGTTTACCGTTTGCATCTTGTCTAGTCGTTTGCTTGCCTGTGATTTCTTGCCTTGCTTTGTTTCGACCTGGAGTAATCATACTGTCGGAAACCACTAAGTATGACCCCATAGGGCCCCCTCTACTTAATACCTGTGATTTTTTACTTTCTGGAATATTTGAAAGTCCCCATGGAATGTTTTGTTCTCCAGAGTCCGGGGCGTCCTGCCAATGTGATCCCCTGATAGCTTGTGGAAAGGCCTGGGCTGATTCGGAACCCTCTGCAGACGCATTGGCAACAAGGTTCAATTGAGCTGGTTTTAAGTCAAGTAGAGATTCGTGTGGATAAAGGGCCAGACGGCAGCGCTGACATCGAAGTGTCATTTTAGTCTGGCCATTTGACGCTATGGACATTGTTGCTGCTTGAAGTAATTGGTGATAAGAATGGGTCTGGTGAACTTGGGGTGGCGGCAGCAGGATTTATTCTTCCCAACTTTAAAATCTGAAATCAACTTTTTTTTCGGCATATCACCAACATCAAAACAAATTTTAGGGCATGAGACGAGCGTTTGCAGGAGCGCTTCGCGTGAAAGCGCCGCGGAGGATCCCGAATGGGAATGCTATAATAATACCGGCGAGCATCAGTCGAGTGTTGGTGCCAAGAATATCGGTAGCTCGACCATTCTCAATAACGACTCAGGCTTGGGCAAAACAGATCATGATGGAAGAGCGAGTGAAGGATCTTTCGCCAGCATGTCAAGGATGTGGCACAGCACTCCATACTGATGACTCCAGAGCTCGTGGATACTACTCAGATGTGGTTTCAGTGACTCGTGGAAGTGTCAAAACTTCAACTCTGAGCAAGTACAATCTGCTCATGTCGAATCTGGACCCCCAGTCTCAAAAGGTATTACTGGAAGAACGAACCCCTCGGCCAGAACCATGGGAAGAGGTCTCTGAGGAAGCTGAAAACCTGAAAAACATGCCTCTTGTCGAAAAGTTGCAAATGACGACTGAAAACAGCGACAAGGTGATTTCGCAGAATAGGCAAGACAGTAAGAAAGAAATGGTCAACAGAGGTTTATGCACATCCTGTCGAAGTGTTAAGGGAGGAAAATACGAACATTTTATCAATGACCGACAAAGCGACGAGAAGCTGTTGGCTAAAATCCCAAAAGACGCTACGTTAATCCATGTCATTAATGGGATGGACTTTCCGGCATCAGTTAATCCTAGGATTAAGGATATTGCTGCTGGACGGAAGATCTTGTGGGTGGTTACCAAGGCAGACATGATATTACCTGATCGAATGAAGATAAACGAGCGACTGCTCCCATATGTTCAAGAAGAGCTTAGCCAGCTGTATGGTGCCAATCCAGATGACGTTTTTGTTGTCAGCCCCAAGCGCGCTTGGGAGATGGGTAGGCTTTACAGCTCACTGCCTTTGAATGGATATCTAGTGGGTTATTCCAATACAGGAAAGACCTCACTTGCTCTAGCTCTAGCCAGAAAAGACGACAATAGAGAAATTATTGGGACCCAAATCGCCCAACGC
This sequence comes from Geotrichum fermentans, assembly GCA_030564905.1. Classification (NCBI taxonomy): domain Eukaryota; kingdom Fungi; phylum Ascomycota; class Dipodascomycetes; order Dipodascales; family Dipodascaceae; genus Geotrichum; species Geotrichum fermentans. The sequence goes on from JAJMAG010000163.1 coordinate 10,644, forward strand.
ACTGTTGGTGCAAATGAAATTCCTGGAATGACTAGAGAACCACTCAGCTATGTTTTCAAGGGTAAGCGTCTTACTGATATGCCCCCGATTGGTCAAGATCGAGACCAAATTTACTCGGTAGTCAAAGAAACATCCATCAAAGAGCTTGTCCGTGGTAAACCTTTCATGCGCCAGTCCGGTCTTATATCGACTCCCCGATTGGTTCTTGGTAAGGCAGAAAATACATTGTCGATCGCTGGACTTGTGTTTATTCGTCGAATAGATGCCACAAAGAAAATTAGTCTTATCACTTGGTCCCCTGTCGCGCGTCATAACGAGGTGGTATGGCAGTTCAAAGATCTTGAAAAGGCCATGAAGAATGCGGCGGAACAGAAAAATCAACATGAGGATATGTTTTTCAACAAACCTTATGATGGCGAGGATCCTGCTTTAAAACCTATCAAGGTAATGTCTCTGAGCGTTCCGAAGGGTGGCATCGATCTTTCTATTCTCGGTCTTTGTCATGTTCAACTTCGTGGTAATGGTCCTATTCCTGATGAAGGTGTGGCACTTGAAATTTATGCAGTTCCTGGTGTTCAGGTTGTTACTACTATCCCTATAACACCATTTTTGGTAGATTTAAAAAAGTCCAAGGGAAAGCTTAGCTCGTCTAAAACGTGGAATAAAATTTAGATATTGTACATAATGAAACTAATCTATGATTATTTTTTTTTACATGAAGAGGTTCATGCATCGCTCATCTCTTCATCGCTGGTTTCCTCAGTTCTACTCTCATTCTCGGCCTTCAAAATCTGTTGTTTTGCTTTATCAGCTTTAACTTGTCTCTGGATCGCCAAATAAGAGCCTAATGGAGTTTTAGTAAGTGGTAGATCTTTCAAAAACACCGATACCTCAGCCTTATTTGTCGGACTCAAGTTGATATTGTTTCTCTTTTGTTGCACGAACTTTGTGTTTTCTTCAAGACGCTCGACCAGTCTCTGCAACTGTGCCTTGAAACGGCCATTATTGCTCCGTTGAATAAACCGTTTGAGTGTCAAAATAACTGGAACAGCTAGTTCAGGAAATGCTATGCTCTTGCTGTGCTGAAAGAAAAATTCGCCAACGAGTTCAGTAAATTCGTCGCAGACACCATTTTGATAAACTCTTGTCCCAAGATAGGCTTTGGAAGCGCGAATTGAGGACTGAAAGTCAAAAGGAGCAAGGTCATCATCAATCCTAGGGGATTTGGTGATAGTTGAAGAGCCCAGAACCTCGGTTAGCAAGGGAAGGAGTGGAATGTACACATCAGACTTCAGTGCAAGTGATATCAGTCCACGAAGAAGGAAGAATCTTAAAGGAAAGTACTGTGGAGAGGGAATGAGTCTGACGGTGCCTAGAACAACTTGCACCAAAGGGTAAATAAGGTCTCGAAGAGGTGAGGGTCGTCCTTCCATAGCTTCTACAGTCTTATCACACTGAGCACCAACTGCTTTCATCCAATAATCCAGCGAATGTACAAACTGCCAGTTATAAATAGTTTTATAGGCCTCAGGAGACTTGTTGACAATGCTTGATCGTAAATGGAGAGCTAGTTGGCGAATGTATTGAAAGCCAAGCTCGAAGGATTGTTTAGGGTTAATTTCAAATAAGATAGAAGTCATATCTTTTTGGCGTGTCAATGCTGGCAATGTGTGAGAGTCCGTCTGTAGACTGTTTTTGAGAAGACCATTGTATGAAGTTTGTAACACAGTATCAAGAAGAGATGGTTGTTCTTCGCCTGTGGTTTTCAGGAACTCAAAAGCTTTAGCAGAAATTTCAACATTTTCAGAAGTTCCAAGTTGGCCAACAGCTTCAAGCAAGGCCTTGATTTGTTTCTTGAAAGAAATGAAGTAGGGAATCAGGGTCTTTGTGGTCTTCAGAGCCATCTCCGTATCTTGATTCCTTGCAAGCAGTAAACTAAGACCAGTAGCATACGACTTTAGTGGTGAAGTAATCGCCTTAAACTTTTTGTTGTCGACAGATACATATTTGGTTCCGTTCTTTGCAGAGGAGATAGGGATACTGTGTTGAAGGGCATCCGGTAATGTTTTCAGCGACAGGTCTAGCAATGCCTTGTATGCTTCGTTGTCCATAACATTAGATGTCTTCAATGCATTCTTGAATGTTGTGCAAACTTTCCGTATGTTTTTCGCTGACTGCTGAGTTTCCAGACTTTTCTTCCAGTTTCTGATCGTCGTTACCGAGATTTCGCTAAGATCCTCCTCCTCATAATCCTCTTCTTCGTCTTCTTCCCCCACAGCTCCATTCTGCTCGTCAGCCTTCTTTGGCTTCTCATCAATATCTGATATCTCCCCGTCTCCCTTCAAGTAGTTCAAAAGTTCAGGATCCGCTTCAGAAAGATTTTCCAGTGCGTTCTTGGGTTCTGCGCCAGCACTCTTCGACTTTGACTTCTTTGGCTTATGAATTGGTAAATTGTCAGGATTGCTATTGAAAAAGCTCTCTACTGCACCATTTTCGAATACTTCGTTTTCATTGTGTTCGTTTTTGGAGAGCTCCTCGTTGTTTAGGTACTCAGGCTGCTTGCCCTTCTTCTGTTTACTGAGGAACTTCTGTTTATAGGTTCTTTCAGCTTTCCGCTGATCGACGGTTCGCTTCAAATGATTCTTTTGAAACTTCTTCTGCGACTTTGAAGCTTTTCCCATTGTATCGATGCGGTGCTATGGCCAAAGCGCTTGTTGATCTCTTCGATCTAAAATTTTCGTTGAAATTTTCTAGCTTTGGGAAGTGGATTGGTCCCAGTCCCATATTTACTTAAAAGATTATTTCAGCATTACACCCTTGCCCAACTTGCCTTGAGCGCCCAGATTTATACAGTATTATCTTCCAAAAGCACACTGTAACTAATGAACTTCAAGGCTCATTTCATTTTTCTATATCTTGGTGACGTCCTTTTTATTTAACGGGTGTGTGTTATCGTATAGCACCTTTCCGATAGCTACTCGCTTGGGGCGTCTTTTTTTTTGGTCAACATTCATACGCAATTGATATCCCCTCCAACTATACCGGCTTTGCTTTATTGCAAGAACGTTTTCTATTAGTTTCGTAATGCCCTCACCAACCATCGAACATAGGGAAGCGAAAGCACAAGATGCAACCCCAAACAGCTCAGGCGTCGACAGTGTATCGTCTTCAAGTGTACCAGCTGTAACGACGCTAATAAATACGCCAGAAAAGCTTCCCTCTGGACCCGAAATTCCTACTTTGCTAGCCTCGAATAAGACTCCTGTACCCGCACCCGATACCTCTACTGTTGATCTTTCTCCACCCGTACCATCACCGAAGAAGGCTCTAGGAATGAGTACGCCCCTCCCCCCGGTGCAAGCTGGCTCGCTTCAAATTACAAAACGCAGGCGTTTAACACTGGAACCCGAGTCATTTCCGCCTTCAAATTCCGATGCCAATAGCCTGGTTACTCCATCAAAATCAAGAACAGTCTCTTCGCCAACAGTTCAGGCTAGGAGGACGCCATCTTTGCAGGATCGGCCTATACCAGTACTTTCTCCACCTTCCCCGCCAAAGCCACAGAGTGACGAAGGCTCATCAACTACTACAACACAGCGCACCCCCAACATACCGATATCGATGCGAGTACCTGGATATAACCGCCGCGTTTCTTCGCCACTATCCTCAAAAATTCGAAATTCAGACGACTTGGAACTACAACGCACGGAATTAAGACTTGATCGTGAACTTTTAAAATGGCGACGGCTTCTAGAAACGGCAAAGCAGGCCAAAAACTATCGAGAGAAGAACGATGACAACGAAGTCAAGGAATTGACGATAAAATGGCGGCATGCTGCACAAAAAGCAGCAAGCGAATTGTTCAGCCAGGCAGGTGAACGGATAGAGAGCATGGGTGGAATGAAAGAATTTCTACGGCGGCAAAGGGATGGAAAAGATTTCGAAAAACACAATTTCAATGAAAACGAAATCAACTATGATGCATTAACACCCGAGGACAAGAAGCGTTTCAATGCTTACAAAGGAGAGTACGAGCAGCATACGAAGAAAATAAGCGATGACTCGCAGGAGACGACACCGCCAGAGTTCACACTTAAATTCATGCTTCAATCACTCCAAATGAATTATGATATTATATTCCCAGACGGTGAGGACGAACGGTAACCAAAATGATGTTTTTTTTTATTTATTATATAGAGTGCTATTTACAACATTTGAATTTCATTTGCATATCAGACCTTTGAGGCGTAGTACAAATAAGACGCAAGGGTCTTGGTACCTTGCAGGTAGTTGATACGATCCAACTTCTCTTGGGTCGAGTGTGCTCCATCATCACCGCGGCCCATGGGAAGGAGTAATACAGGCTTTCCGAGTTCTTCTTCAAAAGTCAACGTAACAGGAATACTGCCGCCTTCTCGTGTAAGGTCTGGGTCAACGCCCCATACGGCCTTGGTTGCAAGCTTTGCAGCCGAAAAGTTCCAATTGTTAGGATCTGACACCCACCAGTTACCAGCGTGCAGAAGCTTTACGGAAAGCTTGTTTTTACTTCCAAGCTTGGAGAATTCATCCTGAATGTGCTTATGGACAAGGTTGTCGAGAACGCTAGAAGTATCGATATCAGGAACGGTGCGAATTGAGAATTTAGCAGTAACCTTTGCTGGAATGACAGTCTTGGCTCCGGCTTGGGAGAATGCACCTTCGATACCATGAATGGAGAGAGCGGGCATACGCCACCTCGCCATAAGGGTATCTTTGGTAGAGACATGCAGGGGAGTATTACTGCCAATAGCGCTGGTGAGGTCTTGCATAGAGAACTCAATATTGTCATAAATCTTACCTTCTTCTGGAGTCACTGGTGCCACCATCTCGTTCACGCCAGCCACCTTGATTCTATTTTGTTCTTTGGCCGGACCGACAAGTGTTGCGAGAAGCTGAACAAGGTCAGTCATAGGCTCACAGACTGTACCTCCAAACACCCCTGAATGCAAGTCTGTCTCTGGACCTTCTACTGTCACCGCATAGTAACTGCATCCTCGAAGGCCATATGTCAAAACGGGCTTCGTGGTACCAAGCCAGTAGTTATCAGAAATGCAGACTGCGTCAACATCCTTAAAGAAGCCTGTCTTCTGCTCTTTGATAAAGTCTTCAAGGCCTTCGCTTCCATATTCCTCCATGCCTTCGAGACAGAACACCAAATTAACAGGTAGCTCCACACCGGCACTGTTGAGTCAGCCTTGCGCTCTGTATCTTGCAAACCACTTACCTTTGGTACGCTTCGATTGCGTTAAACCATCCAATAACAGGTCCCTTATCATCGGTGACACCTCTCGCAATCATTTTCCCATCCTCTTTCTCAAGCATTTCAAATGGGTCCTCGCTCTCCCATCCGTCTTCTTTAGCGGCAGGCTGTACATCATAATGGCCATAAATCAAGATTGTCTTTTTGGCCGGATCGTTTCCGTAGTTGCCAACTAATATCGGAGGAAGCTGGACATTTCCGGGGACATCGGTTTGGATTCCAATATCGTGGGGTTTGAGGGTGAAATTGAGGTTTGTAGCTTCCTTCTGGAGCCACTCAGCCATCTGATATCTAAGTTAACATAACGAAGTGAGGTTATTCAAGAAGACGTACCCGAAAGAGCTCCGGGCGGCGCTCAACTTCAGAAGAGACGGACGGGATTTTGACCGCAGTTCTTAGTCCTACAGTATTAGCACTTTCTCACTTCTCTTTCTAACGCTTTTCTAACGCTTTTAAAAACATACTTTCGATAAATCTGGGTGACAAATTATCAACTCTTTTCCGTTAGTATTGACTTGCTTGTTATTGACCGGCGTAGTCTTGGCTCATCTGGTCATACTTTTCAAAGATTGATTCGAGCACCTTATCCTGCTTCATTACTGAGTACCATCTTGAATGTAAAGAGGATTTCACGGTGCTGTTACCAGCCCTTCGTAAAATTGAGAGCTTTGTGGCTTGGATGACACCTGATCTGATCATGGCTGTTTTAATGCTGTCAAATAAGAGAGGTTGTGTCAAAATTTGGACGGAGAACTCAAGCTATTAGTTGCACAGCCGTACTACAATACGACAGCTTGAAGAACTGTATAAGATCCTTCCCGCGACTACAAGCTAGCATTCAAATTTTGGTCGATTATATCTATCTGACTTGTTATATACAAATTCAAAAACTACTAAAATACATCCTGCAGTTTCAACCGTGGTGCGATATTCATAGACATCAGCTCTTGGAACAGCAGTTTCGCCGCGTAAGGGATCGTCATGCTTACCACTCCTTCCGTGGTCTGACATCCAGTACACCATCCATTATGACCCATCAATCCACATTTTTGGCACACATCAATCTCAAACGCGTCGGAACTGATCATAAGGCGTTCCAGGAGTAATCGTGAGGCACCATAAGCAATAACACAGTCTCGCTCCATCTCACCGAGACGTAATCCACCATCACGCGAACGACCTTCTGTAGGCTGACGAGTCAAAACTGCACGAGGACCACGAGCACGAGCGTGCATCTTATCCATGACCATATGCTTCAACTTCTGGTAGTAAATGGGTCCAAAAAAGATGTAAGCTTGGAGACACTCGCCCGTAATTCCTGAATACAGCATGTCCTTTCCACTATAGTTATAGCCTTGCTCGACGAGAATTCGCGACATATCTTCTAACTTAGAGCCACCAAAGCATGTACCATACTGCAAAGACCCATCCAATACACCAGCTTTACCAGAAACAAGTTCAATCATTTTTCCGACTGTCATACGAGAGGGAAAACCGTGTGGATTCATAATAATATCAGGACAAACACCGTGATCACTGAAAGGCATATCCTCCTGCTGAACAATGATACCGCATACACCTTTCTGTCCGTGTCGCGATGAGAACTTATCACCAAGCTCTGGGCGACGCGTCTGTCTGAGTAGCACCTTAATAACCGGCTCTTCACTTTCGTTACACGAGAGCATAACTTGATCGATATAAGAACCTTCAGGACCCTTGTAAGTAACGGGGGCTTCACGATACTCGCTTTGAGCAGGGTTTCCTCCGTTCACGACTGTGTCAGCATCATCGCCTAAATCCAAAGGAATGGCTTTGTTAACATAAACTTTTCCTGTTTCGACCATCACACCAACTTCTGCAAGTCCATCTGGGCCAAGCTCAGAATGTTGTGGAATTGGCGTGGGCTCTGCTTTTGGATGAGTTTGCTCAAACTTAATACCATCGAGACGGTCAGCATTGCGGGCGTATCGCTTCAGTTGAGTGGTATTCTTTTTAAGCACTTGGCAGCGACCAAATCCTCTATCGAGCGATGCTTTATTAATGACTAGTGCATCTTCAATATCATAGCCAGAGTATGACATGACAGCGACTGTGGCATTTTGACCGGCTGGCAGTTTGTCGTATTGAATTAGTTCAATAGTGCGAGTTTTGACCATGGGCTGCTGGGGATATACCATTAGATATAGAAGGGTATCAATTCTGTGGAGCTGGTTATAGGCGATGGCTCCAATTGCCTGTTTTCCCATTGCACATTGATATGTGTTTCTGGGAGACTGGTTATGATGGGGGTATGGGATCAGGCCAGCAACAGCACCCAATACCGTGAAAGGTTCAATTTCAAGATGGGTAGTTTCTATCACAATGTCCTTCTCGTATAATGCAATGTAACTATCATTTTCCTCATTTACGTCAAGGTACTCGACGAGACCTTGGCGCAAAAAGTCATCGAACGCCATTTCGCCTGTTTTGAGTTTGTACAGATGCTCAGCCGTGACGAGAGACTCCTTATTACGAACGATAATGAGAGGTCTGCAAATGCGGCCTCCATCAGTCGCGATGTGGACAGCACAATGATGGTGATTTTGGTAGATGCTGATGTATTCCGATACCTTACCAGTGCGGCGTAAATGACGGAAAGAATGCACAAATTTCGCAGGGAACCTTGTAACTCCAATAAGAGTACCATTAAGATAAACACCGTAAGTTCCTGGCGAGTAGAGTTCTAAGCCACTGATAATAGAAATGTCCTCAGCGCCTAACACCAAGCAACACTTGCGAATGGGTTCTTCTTCGTCATCGTTGGTGATATGTGTCATGAGTGCCAGATTCTTGACCAGACCACAAGCCTCACCTTCAGGAGTATCTGACGTGCACAACATACCAAACTGTGAGGGTTGTAATGCACGAGGGCCAGAAACTTTTCTGGATTTTTCGAACTGTGAAGAAATACGAGTCATCATACCAAGAGCGGAAATATAAGAAAGTCTAGAAAGAACATGTGTTACACCAGCACGCTCCATCTTGAAACGTTTTAAAGACCAGTTGCCGGTAGAAATGGCACGGTTAAGCCCAGATGTGATGAATCTACCTTGTGCGGTAATAGAGGTGAGAGCGTCAAACTCAGAGGTCAAGTTACGTTTTCTCAGTAACTTGTCCATGTGATCTTTGAAAGTGGAGTTAAAGGTCTTGAATAGATCCTCAAACAGTAAAGACATGAGCTGTCCGGCTAACTCCAATCTTTTATTACCCACGTAATCTCTATCATCAACCATCTTCGGATTGTCCATGGTCATGACTACTCGTCGGGTCATGATGCACATATAAATGGCTTTATCACGGAAGTCGAGATTGTCAACACTGATATGTGCAATGATAGTAGTCGCCAAGGCTTCAATACCTTCTTGAATAGGTGTGAGCTTTGGGGTGTTGGCACGTCTGACAGTACGGATTTTGGTTCCTAAATACTCCAGGGCCTGATGTTGGGTATAAACACCTACTCGCGCCGCTTCCTCGAAATTCACGGCAAACAAGTCTTGGAATTTGGGGTTTGTTCCTGTCACGAGTTGTAAGATTTCTTGGTCCGACACCAAGCCAGCCGCCTTGAGCATGACAACAATTGGGATGTCCTCCGAGATGGAGTTGTGTTTGAGATAAATTTTGTCGTTTTTCGTAAGGACATAAGTTTTGGATTTACGCTCATGTGTCGATGAAGTGACTGAAGCCTGTACAATCCCCTTTTTTTCATCGGCCTCGACGATAATACGATTCTTGCTTAGTTGTTCCTGGACGAGAATGACCTTTTCCGTTCCATTAACAATAAAGTATCCACCCGGGTCTAACGGGCACTCCTTCATTTTGGCCATTTCCAGTTCCGATTTGTTGTTAAGCACACATTTGGACGACCTCAGCATTACTGGCATACGTCCAATCTCGATACCTCGCTGGAAAATAATCTTCTTTCCTCTGGTATATTCCACATCAACAAAAATCGGAGCAGCATAGGTGAGATCTCTCAGTCGGCATTCATGAGGCGTAATGCTATTGTTGAAAGAGTCCAAGTCTTGTCTCTGAGGCGTTCCCACTCTAATGTCGAGGTATTTGAAATAAAACTGCGGATCAACATCGCTCACAATTTTTTGATTCGCCTGTACGATTTTTTTAAGATCCACATCAACAAAGTAGTTAAACGAATCCAAGTGTTGTTTGACTAGACCCTTGACTTTAAGGAAAGCAGGGAGTAGGTTCCACTTGTCGGTCGCGGTGTCAATCTTATCCGTGAGCTCTTTACCCTTGTAGACAGGTTTAAGAAGCTCGTTGAACGCTTGGTCGCCAGCACTTGCGTGCGAATGATCCTTAATAGTTAGCATAATGCCATCCGTTTGCGATTGGAACCTACATTGTGGAACGAAGGCATCTCCGTAGTTAGACCTAGTGAACTTCTAAGCTGTGGTGGGATGAAAAGTTGGTAAGCGAATTGGGGACTAAAATTTTTTTTGTTTTGGGAGTGCTTACAAACTTTTTCGCGTAGAGCTTCGAACGGTGAAGTACTTTTGTTATGTGTCAACCCAGGCTTGAGAAGCAACAAGTGAAAAGCATAGAGATTCTCGAAATAAGAGTGAATACATGTAGATTGTGGTTTCGTGAATTCCGCGGGTAATATGGACTGGTGTAATCAATAACTGTCGTTCAGAGTGTATGTGAGCTTCAAATCTATGAAAGACCGGGTGCACAGATTTTGTTGTACAGTCAACTGATCTCTCCTTATAAACTCCCAAGAGATGGATGCTTCTCCTAATTGCCCGGGACCAAGATCAATGATTCCTTTAATGATTCATTCTGAGCAACTAAGATACTAGTATGGATAACTGCATGATTAGAAACGTTGAAGTGAGCAGAATTTTAAATGTTGTTGAGATAACTTCTATATAAAATGATTGAACGTTACTTTGAAGTTCACGTTTCAACTCAACATCTGAAGGGGTGTGTAATTAGTTGACATACAGTACAAGTAAAAAGAGGGAAATTTAAAACGCGTTTCTGACGCCCCTGGAGACATTCAGCTCTTGCTATACGCGGTTTTGATTTGAGTTTGCCCAAGATTCCATGGATGTAGTAGTATATCAATTTGAGCGAGAAGGATCTTGAAAGGAGCGTGAACTCATTTCAGTACCAAATTGTTCAAATGTTTCTTTGTGCGATGGGACCGTTAAGGAAATTCAAGCGAGCTCACTTGCGTGCCAGATTCACCCAGATCTTGTAGTCAATCTAACCAGCACTGAGGCGTTAAAAACAGTTGAACATTTGAAGTCCACATTGAAATGCGTTTGAGACTTCAAGAGACAACTGGAGTCAGCGGTCCCATTGAAACGTAATGAGACCGTACTGCGTGCATCTAATTATTTCGCCAAAACTTTTGATTCAATATATTTTCGTCCTTCCGTGCACTCCAGCGCAAAATGTTCCATGGCTCCTTTGCCCTCAGTGGTTTCCTAGTGTTTCTGCTCGCTGTGTGGTTCTTCACTTCACACATACATAAGTTAGACTAGGACTCCATATACATATGCACATGTAGGAGCTTGATGTGACCCAGATCAACAAACTATGTGTACGCGTACATAGCTTTGCAGTGCTAGCCTTGCTGCTAGTCTTGCTGCGAGCAGCAAGCGAGATCAGTCACTGACTTTTGAAATACATACATACATACATATGTAGCTTCTGATCAGATCCTTGGCTCAAGTACATATGTAGTTCAAATGGTTTTCAGCAAACATTTGAAATTTGAATTCATTCCAAACCGTAGTTGCATTAACCCCAAAGTTCTCCGCATGTAGGAGCGCTCGTTCCGAAACACCATTGAGAACTTTGAGCACTAGTGACCCAAAGGCGACGGCTATCCACTATCGTGGAATCTGGCTAAATAAGCTCTAAAGCACCGCCAGATCCGCCCAGAGAGGGCCTCCTGTCTCCACCTTTTGAGCCAGCGGCGCGGATCGGTCAATGCCATAAGATGTAACATACATACATGTATGTTGGAAGGGTCCGGGATTTCGGCCTGCGTGGGTTGAACATTGGAAGTTACGGACGCATTTCAAGAAATATTGGGCTCTATTGGCCATCATGCTCTAACAAAGGCATGGTGCAGTCCGTGGTGATAGAGATACATGTAGCCATTCGCCAATGTTATTACAGCGTATCATCTTTTTTTCGTTCACCCCGCGCACGGGCGGCTCCACCTCCCTAGGCTCCAATGATACAGCATTCCTAGAAGCCATGACATAAGGACTTACCATCCGTGCTGCTTTCACCTTTCCGGTTCAAATATTTGTACAGCTCTGTATGTTCAACGTTCGCATGGAAACCGAATGGCAGCGGCCACTAATTGAAGCGAGTGCGCTGCTGCACCACCAAAACGCTAGAAAACGTTTATGACAAAAAAAAAAAAAAAAAAAAATTTCCAATAAAACTAAAAAAACGCGACATTACAAGTTGCAACATGGCAGCCATTGATCCCTTACTGGTATCATAAAATATTCAAAATTTCCTGAGAAAATCAGATGAATCGCTTTTCACCCCACTCTCCTTCAACTCTCACTCTCACCCCTCGTCCATCTTAGGTGAGCTCTACAGATCAGCGTCGGCCCTCCAGCTCTACACCATGACGGCTGCAGCGCCAGAATTAGATAGGAAAAAAAAACAAAAACCTTCCTACCCATACTCTAACTCGACAACGACGTCTGATGATGATGATGATCAGTACGAAGAGTCGGAGGACTTTGATTTTTCCGAAAACCAGTCTAGCGACGATGCCTCCATTAACTCTTCCAGCAATCGCTTCAGACGTTCTAAGCATAACGCTCCGATTAGAAGCGGACCCTATCGAAGAAGATCATTTACTACGTCTAAACCTCAGATCAACGAAACCCAGAGCTCCAGGAACTCGTCAATTGCGGACTCTATTGCCTCCGTAGACTCTCTAGCTACTGTTAAACTGGATGAACGATCTCCCCCAACGCACACACAAGCTACCGTAACCTCACTCGTTCCAAGCAGTTCAACTGCTACCGATGTCACTTTTTCAGTACACGATGTTTCTATCATTACCAGTCAACCCGCAAACGACACAATCCCTGAGTCACTTGACCTTTCGACTCCACTACCGACATTTCGTACAAACTCTATGACCGTTCAAACAGAGACGGTTTCCTCTGTGCCCGCACTTGCTGTGACTGCCGCCGGAGGCAGCACCCATACCAGTCTCAAAGTCAAAAAAAGTATCGACAACGTCAATAAATCATTGCATAGAGCCAAGAAAAAAACATCATCGCGATTGGGAGGTCAGGCTTCGAAATCCGAGGTCTTTGCAGCCAGAATAGCTAGCGCCGTCGATGAGGCCCAATCGTCAGATTCGGACGAAACCTTTGTGTACGAGTCCAATCCACACGAATCACATTTGGGCTCAGCTCCAGCAAGGCCGCGATTCCATACTAGAAATTCATCTTCGTCGTCCTTTCCTAGGCCCAACTTGGTGCAAACGTCGTCACAAACACAGACGACGATTATACACTCAGCACCCGTCTCCGGTACCGCCTCACCGAATGCAGATTCGTACCAGACGCTCACTCTTACAAAAAGGTCAATTGCGCAGAAGCAATATCAGCAACAGCTGCTGGTGCAGCAACAATTGACCACCTCTTCTGAGCAATCTTCGCATTCTAGACAACCTTCCCACAATTACTTCACCGAAGGTGTGACTAGACCTACCATACCACAACCAACTTCACCGCATCTTCAACAGTATTCAGCATTTCAACTAAATAGGCCCTATCACATTCAGTCCAGCTTGTCAATAGATAACATGAGCACAGTTCAAGACTCTGAAGAGCGGCCAGGGCTGCAAACTCGAACGGCAAGTTCTGGCATGCCGACCAGGCAAGTGATGAAAAACCAAAGGGCTCATTTATCGGGGAGAATCGATGGATTGCGCAAACAAGCTTCCTCCCAACTTCGAGGATTGCCAAAAAATATTGATTATAAGAGCACGGGCCATCCACGAAGCAGGAACAGGGGCTATACGGCAAACGATGAGGAAGAAGAGCATGAAGAGGGATACTTTGATCTGCATGGCGACTTTGACGATGAAGAAGATGAATACTATGATTATAACGAAACAACTCCCTTGAAGATCAATGGTAGCAGCAGAGGCGGCGGGCACAACGTACAACGCAACCCGCGCAAGAATGGGCCTAATGACCATCGCGCGTACAGTCCTCACAATTACCAGCGGCATAGAAGGATGTCACGGTACGAACGGATTCGAGTGACATTATGGTTACTTGTTCTAGTGATACTCGTGCTGGGGACTGGCTTCCTGATGGGCTTTTTGCTGGCCACGAATAAGCCAATTCACAGCCTTCACGTAAAAAGCATATTCGATATCTTGGTAAGTGATGACGAGCTACTATTTGATGTGGTGATTGAGGGAGTGAACCCAGGGTTCTTGAGCATAGAGGTAAGCGATCTGGATCTTGACGTGTTTGCCCGTAGTGCGTACGTGGTTGAAGAAGGAGCCAGTAAGGGTGGCGTCGCTAGCCAAGACACTGACGACGACGAGGAATATGACCCGCATACCATGTTGTTGGGAAACATTGGCCATTTCGACGTACCTTTGACATTCGGTGGCGGTTTTTTTTCTAAAAGGGTTCAGAAAGCCGTAGGCCAATTAAGGTTGATCCATCCTGGGAAGAATGCAACGGTTCCCAATGGCAGTACTGACGACCTGATCGACGAGGGGAAGAAGGGCAACCCTAACAGCGATGCCGGCAATTACCGTGGCTGGGCTTCAGAAGCAGGCATGAAAGACAGCGTGCATGCTCGCAAGCAGAATGCCATACCAAACGATGAAAATGATGTCCGCACTCAGGGCGAGGAATTCGACAGCGGGCAGCTAAAGTGGGCGCGAGTGAATTTGCATCCATTTGACTTGATTATCCGGGGTGTAATCAAGTACACTCTGCCATTGGGCGGAAATGTCAAAATAGGATCGATATCCAAAGTAAGTTGGGTTAAAGGAGGGTGGCTCGGGGGCTGAAGACTATTATGCTAACAATTCCCATTAGAATGTGAGAGTCGATCCGTCAGGACTAGGTGGGAAATCATGAGGGCCAAAAAATACTAGAGCTCGGTTTGTAACTAGACCAATAATAACAACCGTATTAACTATCACGAAGATTTCAAAATTAAAATTAAAATTGAAATTTATTATTATTTTTTTTTTTTTTCACTTTTCGTGTTCGGCTTTTCCAGAAGGTCAATTGGTTTCTTTTTATATTATTATTATTTGTTATATGTCAACTGCGGTTTACGTACTCTATAGACGTTAGCAGCCAGCCAGGATACCCTTCCATTGACGTATGCTTTTTTTTTTTTAATTTTTTTATTTTTTATTTTTTTGCTTATGATTTGTAAGTACAGTACATGTACTGTATGTATTTTGGTACTTCATGAACACTGTATCTTGTTGTGCTGAGCATAGAACATTGAAGAGTCCATTTCATCATAGTGTCTTCAAATACACACATTTTGTTATACAGTGGCAATATTTGAATTCGTCCAAGTGGATGAAGCACAAGCTTAGGCTGATGATTCGGCTATTGGAAATATATGCAACAACTGTAAATATTTGCATCGTCACCGCATACACGGTTGTCGGGATAATACTACCAGATTTTGCATTGGTGTACTAAACGGCTCGCCTGAACCAGCATATATAAGAGCCGCAGTGGAGGAGTTAGCTTTAGTGTTGTTTGTTTTCTTGGTGTGCTCCACCTCGAGCTCACGGAGCTTTTGTTTACTTCGGCCTACGGTATCTTGGATTTGAAATGTTTGTGGCTCAAATTTAGGCCTTTGGATAATGGAGATTCAAACATAAGGACGTCTCGGAGGATGCCGGTCTTGATTGCGTTTAGGCATGATGTGCCAGCAAAACCCCCGGATCTCTCTAGCTATCTTTGCCGCCGTGCCCGACGGGACCTCCTTTGAAATGAAAGTGCTTGTTGCCGTTCGAGCACTACCCCCGTCCAGCATACCAGAGATACCGTAGACAGACCTGGAGCTACTACCATGGAACAGCTTTGAAAAAAATTTTAGTGGTACTGGTCACCTACTAAGAAGGCCTTTAACGGCGTTATAAGTTCTGGAATTGTCTCTTACCAGCTCAAGGCTATCCGCACATGGATGCCGCTCTACAAGGGGATACACAGCAGCTTTCTGATGCCTACTATGCCTCGCCTTTTCAATTCGAAACGCTCAGATGTTGTTCAAAAAAAAGCGCTAGTAATCTTCCCTTGTCAGACAGAATATATTCAACCTCCCCGCACACTAGAGCTATCATGGGTAGTATGTAGAAATGCAAGTTGGCCACGGAGTGTCCACAGATCGTCACTGGTAACATTTTGGGTAGATGGCCCGACGTCCAGTAAAATACGTTCGAATGCTGCATTGGGCATATTCGCCCAAGACTTCCAACGCCTGTAGAATGATATCGATCCTCAATTGGAGCAGGCCGGCAGTCCCGACGGCAAGCAAATGTGTGAAAACTACCTAGTGACCTACTGCCAAGTGGTGCCGCTATACCCACGTACACGTTTTGCCACAGCCTTGAGGCCGATATAGATATCGTGGTCCATTGACACGAGAGCACTTGCAGTGCCTGGACGAGTACTATTAGGTAGAGAGCTTAATTAATGCAAACTCGAGAATAGAGCGTAAACAAACATTTGGCCCCTATCGACATTGGCGTGTCCAGTTAAAACGTCTGTGTTTCTGTTTCACCAGTAAAAAACAATGTTTATAATACAAAAAAATTCACAAAATTCACAAAAAAAAAAAAACAGAAGAAAAACGGTTTTTTCGAGCTGCTGGTTGCCCTTTTCAATGCCTTGCATACTTTTATGACATAATTCAATGTAGCATTCTTACTGAAAGCTTACCTCATTTTTTTTTTTTCCCGAGCGATCCTGTGAAAGTCCCAATAATTTTTCAGGCTACGCTAAACCTAAACTGTAAAAAAGTTTTCTCTTCAATTAATGGATTTTTTTTTTTTTTTCAGTCCGCAACATTGAACTCCAAAAAAAAACTATATAACCATCGCTTCCCCTTGATTTTGTAGCCAATTTTTGGTAAATTTCTTATCTCCACCTTTTTTGCACCATTCATTTTTTCTCCATTTGCTTGTTTCTTTACCCTCCTTCAATTCTTGTTCAATTCTTCTAATACCCTTTGTTCTCCTTATCTTTACAATGTCCACTGTCATGACCCAAGAACACAAACGCAAGCGCTCAAATCCACAGCTGCCTGCTCTCACTATTGTCACCAGATCCTCTCTTCGGAGACAAAGCTCTGAATCAACAGCCTCTTCGAAACCAACATTCACACGCTCGAACTCGTCGTCAAAGAAAAATGGTATGTCTAAAGCACCCGTAGCAGCAAAGAAGCCTGCTGGGAAGCCCGTGGCAAAACGAGCTGCCACAAAATCTACTCCTTCTCCTGTCTCTAGTCGCCAGACGCGCACTAAGAAAAAGAACCCTGTTAACCCCAAAGATCAAACTGTCGCCACATCATCAAGTGCCATGCACAGTCACCATGACTCACCCAGTGATTACGAAGACGACCACGAGGAGGCAAATGAGGCTGATAGCAAACCCTTCAAGCGCATTAGACTGTCTGCCCCTTTGTATATCTCAGACGACAATGCTGCAGCTGCACCAGTGTTCAACAACATCCATGAAGAGTATGATGACGACGACGAGGAGGAAGAGATGCCCAAATTCCGCTACGAGTCGAAATTCAAAGCGAGCAACTTGTCGGCTGCCAACGAGAAGCTTTATACCGAAGAGGAGCGACGCATCTTTAACGACATGCTATTCAACGAATACGTGGATTTTGAAGAGCCAAGCAGTGCCATGAAGTATGACGAGCCGCCCATGGAGCCTAATTTGGATTTCGTGAGTGCTGAAGACAGTTTGGAAAGCGATTTGCCACTGGTGACTCCTCTTGAGCTGGCCAGCGAGGAAAAACGCACCATGCTGCCTATGCCAAGCAGAAGGTCCTCCGAAAGCAGATGGCCCATGACTCAGGACAACTCAACTTCGTTTAGCATCCTCAACAAACAACAACTACAGCAAAAGCAGTCAAAGCCTAAATCCGAGCTGACGCCCGCTGTCAAGGCCGAAGAGATTTCTACCACGGAGGACGTCGACGCCCTCTTTGAGCAGGAAGACTCACTTGACTCTTTTCTCATGTATGACAGCACATCTTCTCTCACTGAAGAATCTGAGAGTGATGGCAGCACCCTTCAGTCACCTACGCCCGAGGTTGTCGAGCCATTGATCTGGACCGACAAGAAAATCCCCCTCTGTGGATACCGTGATCGTAACCAATCTCTGCACATCTCTAATACTACACCACTACACCCCAAGCGCATTATGGCCGCGTTGGCTTCGTTGTCTAGCGAGCTTAAGCAGAGCAACAGTGCTCATCACGACCACCAGCACCACTCCAAGGTGCCCACCACTGCCTACTACCAGCAGGCTCTGGTGGCTGCTACGGGCCTTAACCGCCGCAGTCTCTTCAGTGGCAAGGCCCGCGAAATGATTGCCATGGGCGATGCTTGGGCCTAAGCTAAATCTTTGCAATCTCCATGAACTCGACGGCAGCAACAGAGAACACTCACGGTGCAAGACACTGTTAGAGCTATTTGACTCTCTCTCTGATTTTATTTATTAGGTGTTCGCACCGCCTTTTGTTTTTTGAAAAAGTTTTCTATTTTTTGATATGCTGTTTGGCTGTTTGTGTTTTCTGTTTCTCCTTTCCTCTCCACTCTGTAATGCTGTAATTGATAGTTAATTAATTTTGTATCGTCTCCTTTGTTCTTTAGCGAGTGGCATTCGCTGGCTTGAATCATAGTAACAATCCAGCACCTGAGTTTTCGTACAACGCTTCGTATTATCAATTGATGTTTGTACTTTGATCCCCACTCTGAGTGCTTCAATGTTCTCCTCACTTCAAACGCAGATCGCCACCGCTTTTACATACACGATCACTGTCCCTGATGCCAGATTCAAACATTTGATACAAGTCTGTGGTTGCCTATATCTGAAACACTCAACTGTGTTGCAACGCTACGTACAGTACACATCGATCGTGACGTGCTGTATTTTCTCCAATGCAAAAATCCAACATTAAATGCGAAGGACTGGATCCAAACAAAAGCAGCATTGGCCTATTGCTTTGCGTTTGGTGCTTACCACGCATTTAAACCCGCAGCAAGTAATTGAAAACTATTTATACCGCTACTATCAATTGATCATCAACGTGTTCATGTAAAGAGAATATCAATTGATTGTCAAAACTACATATTCATGCTCCCACTTGCGTGCAACTCAAGTGCTGGCGTATACACAATCATAGTCAATTGTGGTGCTCAATGGAATATGCACACACGGATCCATACTTATGTACTTAGGGATGGTAGGATCATGTAGTGCTCCTCGATATCGTGGGGTCATCGGTCTCTACGGTTTCATTCTGCAGGTGCAGATATTGATCTCATTAATTCATGATAAGGGGCTCTTAAGTATACAATCATAAGCTTCTACCGTTATTTACATACATATGCTATTAGTGCATTCGTATGTTTGCCGTGTTGGAGGCATTCAATGCATAGACGGGGGTGGCACATATGCCAGTCGATACCAGTAACTGAGTAACCAGAGTTTTCTTCCCCTGGCGGCAATTACACTCCAAAACAATCAATTGATCGCAGCAAAACCACTACACCCTACTTGGAAGGGATTGAATGCCAGTTGCAGGGGTGTGAAAACAACATGTCATGTTTCGTCGTCGACAATCGTCACCAGGGAAGCGTTGGTCTGACAACGTTGTTGTATGCGATCTGATGTTTAAAAACTTTCGATTCTGACGTTTTGCTCTTTTAATTTCTAGCAACCCACCTGCAGCACTATCATTATCGTTCAAATGATTTCCTCAAGTGACAGGAGTTTCTATAAGAAAGTCTTCTCAAACAAACTTTTAGGACTTTCTCTGGCAGGCGTGGTCTTTCTTGTATTGATACGGCTGAAACGCCTTCTCGTTGGATTCAGTACTCCTGGGGTTACAACTACCGTTGAGCCTGGCCATAAGGGAGTGTCCGAAGAGGTCTTGAGTCTCGCTCTGGGGTAGCTTGCTTGAGAAAGAAAGAGAAACATTTGCTAACTGAACTATAGCCAGCTTCTCCAGCTCTTGGCCCATAAGGGCCACAATGATTCTGTCGTGGTCACCTCTGTAGAGCATCAAGTAACTGCGGCTCCTTCTTATTCTTCTTCCATCTCCCCACCAGCACCTCGCACACAAAGTTCGGTTACCATGAGCGCTGTAATCTCTCTGGTCTTTACCTCTGTTGCGTTTTCTCTCGTCTTGGTTGTGCTCCGCCAGGTCAAGGCAGACTGCGACGCTCGCGTGGCCGCCCTACAGGCCGAATTCAGACACCAAGTACAGAAGTTTAGAAATCAAATTGAGAAGCAGCTTGATGGTATTGATGTGACAGCAATCAACAAAGAAACAGACGGACTGCGTGCTGAGATTTCTTCTTTGCGACGTAGGGTCAACCAAAATTTCGACCAGCGAGGAGAGATCGAGAAAGCTGCTATGGGCATTTCGCAACTGTGGTCAGAGGTGTATAGACTCAGACATGACACTGCCTCCGCGATAATTGACTACTCGACAGGAACGAGTAGTACAGCCAATAACTCGAGCAGCGGTACTTCCCAGCCGCAACTCACAAACAGAAGAACTCTCGTGGCCAACACTAGCAAACCCCATCACCAGTTCAATAGTGACTCGTCCTCGTCTGGTAACTCCTTTGCTGCCATTTCAAAGCCACATGCAAAAACCCAGATGTCAAGTACTAATGTGTCTTCTTTTATTCACCACCTGCTAACATTTAGGCATTAAACCGCGCAAAACTAACATGCTAAAGACAGAATTTGGAACATTTGACATTTCGACCAGCGAGGGTCGCCAGCAGTGGCTCAAAGCTATGAATGACTTTAATGCAAAGATAGCATCTCCAGCCCACACGGCGCATCAGAATTCGGCTGATAGCGCAGCAGAGAGTGCCAAAATTGAGTTTATAATTCCCAAACTTACAGGTGCCCGTCCAACAGTGGCCAAAGGCACAGAGAACGTAGAAAGTACAGTTCAGACCGATTCGCAGGTTCAGCAGTCTGAAGTATCAGAAAGTACAGTATCGAAGAGCCAAGTTTTAGAGCCCATTGTTCCTTTAACGCTAGAAGAGATCAGGGCTAAACTGGACGAGTCTGTGCAGAAAAACTACCGGCGAGTGTTTATTCCGGGACGGGGATGGGTGTCATTACGAAAGTTGCAGGAAGAGGCAGATGCGTTTGGAAGTCCTGCCACAGCTTAGAAGAAGTGAAAGGGGCGTTTAGATGAGAATTTCATGTGGTGATTTCGTTACTTTTATATTTTCATAGTTTTTCCACACCCAATTTATTCCTAATATCTTCACAGATGCACAGATGCCCTTGACTTACTCAATTGTAATTGATATTGAGAGCCACTTGCAAGAGCAGCAGTTGAGTCATTTGCAAAAAGTCGAGCAGAGCTCCAGTGTTGATATAACTGATCGAGAAATCGACGGATGGTGTAATATTGCCATACAACAACGAGACATATTCACCAACTTCAGCACTACAGGCCCTTCGAAACAGCCATACCGAACCGCTGCGGACAAGCTTCAGTCTCAATCAATACATCAGTCTATAGACTGGCGACTTTCAGGCATTGACGTGAGCGGCATAGACATGAATCAACCAAGTGGCGACAATGAGTCTGAGGCCCCACGCCCCACACGAAGCAAAAGCTTTTCGAATCGGGAATATCTCAAAGGCCGGTTCATGGGATATGGCGTGGTTCGCTTGTATAGGGATTCTGATTTAGACGAAGAGGAAGACTTGTACAATAAGCCAGTCACAAAGGAGACACCACCAGGGAGTGCCGCCAGCATCGACGACGAGACTGTACTTGCGATTTTGGCGGTACCGAGTTATCTTACCGCATACGACTTGATGGGGTTTATTGGAACAAACGCGAGAGAGAATGTTTCTCATTATAGAATGATCCGAACGGCAGAAGCAAATAGGTACATGGTGCTACTAAAATTTCGGCAAGCAGATCGAGCTCATCAATTCTACACAGACTACAATGGCAAACTGTTTAATTCAATGGAGGCTGAGACATGCCATGTGGTTTTTGTGAATTCAGTGTTATTCAAAAGCGAGCAGAGAGGTGATCGAAATGGGGATATTCCGTACTTACTCGAGGACCCGTTTACGGTGGCTGATCCGATTAACGAAATAGCAGTTGAAGAAGCCGAGGGTAATGCGCCAGCCGAGACCAAAGGCTCTACTCTCCGTCGGATTTCGCAAGCGGCTGCCAAGACCAGACGACCAGTTCCACCACCTACGCCAGCACTAACAGAATTACCTACCTGCCCTGTCTGCCTTGAACGCATGGATTCATCCATCACTGGTTTACTTACAATACCGTGCCAACATACCTTTCACTGCCAGTGCCTAAGCAAGTGGGAAGATGGATCGTGTCCTGTATGCCGGTACTCTCACCGCGGCAGCGCGCCGCGACGCGAGGGCAGCTGTGCCGTGTGCCATGCAAGGGAGAATCTATGGATATGCTTGATCTGTGGACACATGGGGTGTGGAAGATATGACCAGGCGCACGCATATGATCATTACATGGCGACTGGGCATTGCTACGCGATGGACATTGAGAGTCAGCGAGTGTGGGACTATGTAAGTGACGGATACGTACACCGACTCCTCCAAAACGAAGTCGATGGAAAGCTCGTGGAGCTCCCAGGATCGTCGCGGGGTCCCCGAGGTGGAGATGATGGGCAAATTCCTGGAGGAATGTCCTCGTCATCGTATGCAGCGGCAGACGTTGCGGCAGCTGCCATGAAGGCTGCCGACACAAGCGAAAAGAAACTTGACGATGTGGGTCTACAATTTACACAACTGTTGAGTTCACAACTCGAGAGCCAGAGAGACTATTACGAGATGTTGCTGGCCACGGCCGCCGACAAAGCATCTTCATCCCAACGGCGGGCCTCGGCGGCCGAGGCTGAGAACGCGATACTGAAATCCTCCCAAACTGAACTCCAAGATCGCACCATTCCACGCTTAACCCGTGATTTGGAGAAGTACAAGACGCGAGCAGATAAGCTCCATAAGCTCTACGAAGAGACGTTGAAACGATACACTGAGGAAAAGTTGATCAGCGAGAAGACGATTGCCAAGCTGAAGCGTCTTGAAGCCAATTCTTTGGAGCGAGATGCGGAGATGGCCGAGCTAAAGGAACAAGTGCGAGACTTGATGTTCTTTCACGAGGCCCAGGCTAAGCTTGCAGATGCAGGCAGCGATGTAACTGACGGACAGGTCATTATTGGGCCCGGTAAGAGCAAGGGCAAGAAAAGGCGCTAAGTTGTAGAGGGCAAAATTATCTGGGCGACGGGCGCCTAAAATGGGGCCCCACCGTGTGTATTGTGTGTAAACCGTTGGTAAACTACATACGTATGTAGTCTGCTATTCCGCCGTGGGTCGATAGTTCCCCCGGACCCCAGACCCGTGGGCGTTAGCTGTTTTGTCGAACCATGGTGAACTTGCGTCGCTTCCATAATGGCATTTTTTTCATTGGCTGCCTGCCATAGGGCTGATCAAAATTTTCCTAGCATTTTTGCGATGTCCCAACCTCGAGAACGTAACTAGTTGAGGATTCCTTCTCCGTAGTTTGTGTGTGAGCCATACTACTTTCTGCACGGGTTCAGTACCCAAAAACTTTTTTTCTTTCCTGTTCAACTTTTTCTTCTCCACACGAAGAAAAATAAACACCACAATATCGTGCTCTGCCACTAAGAAATGTCTACAAACGCAATCAAGATCCTCGCAGGTGACGTCCACCGAAACTTGGCTGAGTTGGTAGCAAGCCGGTAAGTCCATGCTCGCTTTGAAAATGGAGTGGCAGTTGATCTTTGATGCATGCTGTGTCTTGTCAGCAGCCGTCTCTGCCTTTACCATCGGCAGTGGAATAAAACTTCAAGACAAACAAGCAGAAGAAAAGAGGAGCTAACTGGAAGTTTGACAGACTTGGCCAGAAGCTGTGTAAGGTCAACGTTTTCCGGGATTCGAACCGTGAAACCTCGATAACTATTGGTGAGAGTGTTAGAGATGAAGATGGTATGTACCTTTTTTTTTCACTTCCTTTGAGGGTCGGACAATCGAGGCGCCTGCTTAGATCCTTACAAGAAACCGTGCTAACCACCTTTTAATGTTTCTAGTTTACATTGTTACACAGATTGGCTCGGGCGATGTCAACGACCGTATTTTGGAGCTTTTGATCATGATCAACGCTTGCAAGACGGCCAGTGCAAGACGTATAACGGCTGTTTTGCCTAACTTCCCGTACGCTCGACAGGACCGTAAGGACAAGTCGCGCGCGCCTATCACCGCCAAGCTGATGGCCAATATGTTGGAGACCGCCGGATGCAATCATGTCATTACGATGGATTTACATGCAAGTCAGATCCAGGGATTTTTTGATGTTCCTGTTGATAAGTGAGTACAAGTCTGGGAGAAGAAGGATGAAGTTGATAAGCTAACAGAGTTTGTGCAGCTTATATGCTGAACCGAGCGTGGTCAACTACATTAAGCAGAACATTGATTACAAGAATGCGATTATTGTGTCCCCTGATGCTGGTGGAGCCAAGAGGTAAAGTGAATTGAGTTTCCCTTATTGAGCGAGAAGTTTTTGCTAACAATGAGTGTAGAGCTGCTGCTTTGGCCGATCGATTGGATCTCAACTTTGCGCTGATCCACAAAGAGCGTGCGCGGGCCAACGAGGTGTCTCGGATGGTCCTCGTCGGTGATGTGACCGACAAGATTTGCATTCTGGTCGACGATATGGCCGACACGTGCGGAACGCTTGCCAAGGCCGCGGACACGCTCCTGGGACACCAGGCACAGAGCGTGATTGCGATTGTGACGCACGGCATCTTGTCCGGCAAGGCCACGGAGATCATCAACAAGTCCCGGCTGACGAGTGTTGTGTGCACCAACACGGTGCCACTCGAGGGCAAGGATAGCAAGTGCGATAGACTGCTGACGATTGACGTGAGCGGCGTGCTTGCCGAGAGTATTCGAAGACTTCATAACGGCGAGAGTGTGTCGTATCTGTTTAGAAATGCGCCCATGTAATGCCGGTCAGCCCGTCGGTCCATCCGTCTACATACATGTACTGCACAATGGTCTATAGAGAAAAGAGATAGGGAATCATAAAGAAACAAAAAGATATCTATGCTATATTATGAGCTATTCCATCAAGATTGGATGGAGTTACAATGACAAAGATGACGAAACTTGTAAATATACACAACGAAAAGAATGCGTGCTCTTATTCTCGAAAACATCCATGTTAAAACATCAATACTTGAACTATATAGCTTGACAGAACCCAAAGGTGCCTTTTTGAACGTCTTGAGTTTGAGTCGATGATTATTTGACATTACCGACCGATCTCCCATCTTAAGCCCATTATTATTTGATCTGAAATATTATTTCAAGATACTGTATATACAGCATACAGGTATGACATATGAGGATGAAGCCACTAGTGTTGACGCTCTCAATCGTTCATTGTATATTGGACGCATTCACATATCCATTAAAAATGAGTTAGGCTAATGAGTTACGGACATACATGTAGGCTAACGAGTTGTACTAACATCTCGTCTTTTGCATCTCGAGTCTTAAGGCTGTATCTTGAAGTCTCTTCATCACATTTGCAATTTTTTTCGTTTATTTGTTTTATTACTTTTTTTTTTTGGTGTTCAAATTCAAATTGCTCATCGACGTCGATGTCTTGCTTGCTTAATGTCTTACCTTGGATCCATGGCGACACAAGTCAACAGAAAACAAAGTCAACAGAATTTGAACTTCACAAAGTCTTGCTTTTCGTCCCTCCTTAGGCACGGCAAAATGGGCGTGTTGTCCAACTTTGAAGGCCAGAAAAGAAAAAAAATTTGACAAAACGCCAAGGCCTGTTACTTAGATCCTTGGCCTGACTTAGTCACAGCTCTTTGTTTTTCTCAAATAACTGGCAGTCTATAAGTTCACAACCCCTTCTGCAAGGTACTAACGTAATTGAGCATATGCTCACCATATGATATATTTTGGAAGGTACATGTACACAAGCGCGTCTCTCGTTCAGATGGGCTACTCTGGCTAACAGGTTTTTCAAGTTTTAAGCTTTAGGGCACAAAACACACAGGTCAAAAAGTCAGGTCGCCCCTGCCCGGCCGTTTGTATCATGGTTTTCAATGTTGCTCATACGTATATACACATGTATGCCGTTATATGAGCTGAAAAATTCTGAACCCCGAGAAACTTTTACGTTCATTTATTTTTTTTTTTCATTTTGGGCTTGTTTTTGTTTCAAGTTCAGGCAACTCCAAATGGTGCCTTGGATCATGATCAGAGACCTGCCATGTGAATATAAGATCGATCCTGGTGCCCCTTTCTACAGGCGGCATATCGATCCTTCAAATGTTCTTTTTTTTTCGGCTCGAAAGGTTCAAATAGTTCTTAAAGATATCATATGGGCATGTGGTTCCTGATCGACCACGCAGGAGCACGCTATTACAACTCCACAGCTAAAACATTCAGAGCACATGTGTGCCAGGAGTGCCATGTATGATTATAAAACAACGTTGATACCAAGCTCGCGTTATATCAAAACGTCATGGCATGTGTGTAAAACGCAGCCATGCACGTGTGTACAGTACACATTAGCGAAGCGCAGCGCATGTACTATTCAGAGTGAAATCCAAAGCGCTCTTTTTTTTCTGTGTCATATTAGCATGGATACTGGTGATTGGGATAGTATCGCATTGTCTTAGCATTCATAAGGGCGTGGGTGGTAAGCTAGAGTTCGCAGTAAAATCAATTTGTTATATTGAATAGGGAGGAATGAGGCCATCACTGATCAAGAGCGAGTACCATGATGGTAAACCCTTGAGTTCCACGATATCGATCATAATACTCAAGTGCTTCTGAGTGGTTCTATAGTTGAACATTGAAGCGGTAACCATGTACCCTGTAGCCATGTTCTGTACATAGTTCAAGTTGCAGTGGATACTCACGCACAGTGCTGATGTAGTTCCTATCACCTGAGCCTGTTTCTATATTTAACTGATGATCGATGAAGTCACTAGTCCGGGCCACTTCGAGATCTGCCATCCCGTGTTGTAATTCTTCTCTCTCCTTTCAAATGTTATTTGTATACTTGAGCTTGCTTGAATGAAAGTATTACAAGCCTGACTGGAGGCCTTTGACGGAGTTTTTTGAGATGGACCTTGGAAGCCGGAAAATATTTCGACAGCTTCATTATATCGCGATGGACGCGTAACACGCGATGAAGACTCTGCCGGATCATCTTGAATATCAATAATCCATAGAATAGTATATACATATATTCAGAAGAGAATAGCGCTAGCTTCATGTTAAGCTTGTTTTAGCGTTTGGCGTTTGGTACCTGTGCCATGTACTATGCATTAGTAATTTAAACACACATGGTGCAGAACTTGATGCAATGCATTACCTAACGTGTAGTCGTATGCTTACTTTTATATTACATACAGTAGGATATCTTCATAGTAGTGCGCAGCCATTGATCCATAGCGCTGAGGACGCCTGAATTCCAAGGAAAGAAAATGTTTGACATGAACGCTGAACGTTGTGGGGCATTTCTTATCATCGCCATCGCCAATAATCAGTGATCCACCCAGCGATAGTCAATAAATTTATTATTATTATTATTTGTTATATGTCAACTGCGGTTTACGTACTCTATAGACGTTAGCAGCACAATCATTACTTCCCAAGTGTTGCGGCAGAAACAGCAACAACAACGAGACAGTCTGTTTAATGTTGTACTATGCATAGTAGTGCGCACATAGTTCAAATGGCCAGTGGCGGGCCGCATACTAGACCGCACTCGCAGCGACTACAGAGCGCTCCTGTAACGTCTATCATGCAAGTGTGCATGTGGGCTATGCATACATTTAAACGCACGGCTATGCAAAGCGAGAAATATTATTATCCGGCGACTACGTACTACCACAGCGACTGTGTGCGAAGGATATCCGCACTGGGGAAAAAACATATCCACCCAACCATCGCCATCACCATCACCAGGAACCACCATCAGCACCACTATCAGAACCACCACTAGAGCCACTAAAGCCACAACAGGCGCCGTCTGGATACGGTGGTACTCAGTGATTGTGCGCTATAAGTGTTTGTTTTTTTGCAGCCTGAGTCACTGCAGTTTCAAAAGCTGCCAACTTGAACCCAAGCACAAAAGTATATATAGTATATCACTGAAAAAAAAAAAAAAATATATACTTTAAAAAATGTGTATTCAGTAGTATTTCAGGATATTAAATTTCCATTCTCAAGTCTCGCCGAGTCTCATGCCAACGAGTTTATATAAATACGCCATCCGCTCCAAATGTCTCGCTCTCAATCCTTCATTTCCGATCCTTTCTGTCTCGTCCACTGGAATTACATTCTGCCTCTTTAAGCTCATCTTTTTCTTTCTCTTCATCATCGACATCTTCCTCTCCTTCCTTTTCTCCTTCTTTTTCTCCTTCCTTCTCTTCTTCTATCTCTTCTTTCTCTTCTTCGTCATCCTCCACCATGTATGCCATGTCTCCGCGTACAAAAGATCTCTACCCTTCACGGCAGAGTCCGTATTACGCTGCCCACAAAACAATGTCGCCATATTGGTCGTTCCTTACTAGTAAGAGCTCCGTGCCTCGATTATTCCTCGCACTAGTCACTTTTTTTCTAACATTAGACCCTCTTGCAGGAAAATCAATTAGAACATACTTTCTAGCCTGCCTCGTATTCAGCTGCTTGCTCATAATCATGTCTCACAGCACCGAATCAGATTCTCTTCTCAGACACGCCAGCAACCCCCACCTTAATACTTACACTCCAATCTACACGGAAAATTATCAGGAGAGCGGCCAGAGGCGCCCGGAGGAACCCGGCGGAGCAGACTGGAGGCTCATTTTGAAAGACATCCAGGAAAAACGCAAGATCGAAGAGGAGCAGAAAAAAATGCAAGGCGCTACTGTCGGCGAAGAGGAAGACATTGCAATCGTTGCACAACAAAAGGCCGCGCAACAGCAGGCCCAGAAAAACCTCAACCAAAAGAGCTCCTCCAAGCGAAATCGTGTAAGCAGCACAGCCCTCAGGCGACGCCGGAAACAGAGCGAAATCGCTTACAATCAAAAGTTTGGAAGGTTCCGTCGCGAGTACACCCCAGACCGTGCGTTTTACCACGAGTATCCCGATTCAAACCGTTTCGAATCCGACGAGACTTGGAGACCCCCAGAGGTGTTTTCCGAATACAGCCATGTCAAACGTTCGGGAAAACCTCCCACAATTGAGGCATTGAACATGGGTCTGAATTCCAACGAGAGGCAATCCAGTCAGCAGCAGCAGCAGCTGCCAGGGCACGAAAATAAGGTCTTCCAGTCCAAGTCGGAATACATTCGACAAGACTTGCCTCAAGACTTTGCCAAGAGTACGGAACGAATCTTTCTCATGCTGAAAACAGGGTACACGGTACAGTGGGAACGCATCCCCATGCATCTTCTTACGACCCTTACCAAGTTTCCAAACTTTGGCATTTATTCTGACGCAGCATCCTCAATCGCAGGGTACGAAATCATGGACGTCCTTGCGGATCTTCCCGAGTCTGTTCTGGCATCGCCCCAGCTCGATCTGTACGTGCAGCAACAGAAGCAGCGTCGCGGCCATGTCCAGCTAAATGTTCGCGTCAACACCAAACAGATCAATGGCCAGGCCTGGATTATGGACAAGTTCAAGAACCTCCCCATGCTCCATCATGCCTGGACAACATCCCCAGACCAGGACTGGTACATGATGATTGACGACGACACGTTTGTGCTTGCCGACAACCTGGGCAGCTGGCTTAGTACCCTCGATCCTAGCAAACCTTATTACCTTGGTTCCGCCGTCGCAGGCCTCAATCACATTTTTGCGCATGGTGGCTCTGGCATCGTCTTGTCGCGTGGGTTGATGAAACTCGCCTTTGAGAATCCTCAGACTGACGAGTGGATGGCAGAGTATGCCGAACGCGCATTGCAAGAATGCTGCGGGGATTTCTTACTCGCTGCCTTTCTCAAGGAGAAACTCAACATTGATTTGAACCTGGCCGTCTCCGGAAAGAGATTTCAAGGCGAGCCCATTTCAAAGGTGGCCTGCACGAGGCAAAACTGGTGCACCGAAATCATCACCTTCCACCACTCGACGCCTCGTGATATCGAGCTCTTGTGGGAGTACGAGCGCATTCGAGGGTACTATGCTGCAAACCTCCGAGACTCGTACGTTTTTTCTCCAGCCGATGGGCCGGTCCTTCATGAGCGCCCAGCCGTGACCTACGCTGACATCTATACCGATTTCGTCAAGCCATATCTGAAACCCATGCGCAGTAACTGGGACAATAGCGCGAAGGAATTCCAGTCCTCGTGGAGCGCGGAGTTCATGGCCGGCGAAGCGACCGTGGAAGACTACTTGCGCAACGATGGGTACTCTGACAAGCCCTACACGTCAGTCGACCAATGCCGCAAGGCATGCCTTGCCAACGAGGACTGTCTCATGTTCCGCTACGACCCCTACCAGAAGTACTGCGGCTACTCGACGTCCATTGCGCTCGGCAACCCCGCGCCCTTCACAGCTGTGCAAAACGGCGACGCCGAGATTGGCCAGCTGCTCAAGAAGAACGGCATTGACAGCACGAGGTCCCAAAACCAGGGCTTTTACTCGGAATGGCGGTTTGATAGAATAGAGGCCATGCGCTCAAAATGCGCATGCGATCCCGAGGGCCAGCGCGATATCCCGGATATCGATGATACAAAGGAAGGCTGGTACTGGCATGCGCGCGAAAAGTTTGAAGGCACAAAGGAGCAACAACCCATCCAAGCTTAAGTACCTTCTCTCTCTCTCTCTCCCTTAAGTTTATTTATTGTTTATTTTCCATTTTGCACAGAAAAAAAAAAATCTTCATATTATTAACTTGTATATCACACAATGTATATTCACTCAATTGCGACTTTCACCTCTCGTTTAATTCATTGTTTATTAGTCTTTTTAAATTTGCACTATTTGGTATCATTACATTAATATTCAGGTTCTTCATCGTCATAAGGAGAGTCAGCTCCGACCTCCTCGTAGTCTCTCTCCAAAGCAGCGAGATCCTCACGGGCTTCAGAAAACTCGCCCTCTTCCATGCCCTCGCCAACGTACCAGTGAACAAAGGCGCGTTTCGAGTACATGAGATCAAACTTGTGGTCAAGCTTGGACCAGGCTTCCGCAATAGCAGTTGTGTTGGAGAGCATGCAGACGGCACGGTCCACCTTGGCCAGATCACCACCAGGGACACACTGGGGAGGTTGGTAGCAGATACCAATTTTGAATCCAGTGGGGCACCAGTCGACCATTTGAATGGCCTTCTTGGCTTTGATTGTAGACACCGCCTGTTGGACGTCCTTGTTGACAACATCACCGCGGTATAGCAGACATGTTGCCATGTACTTGCCGTTTCGCAGGTCGCACTTGACCATCTGGTGAGTAGGCTCGAAGCAGGCATTGGTGATCTCTGCAACAGAGTTGGCCTCATGATTGGCCTTGGCGGCGGAGAGAACAGGGGCGTAAGTAACGAGAGGAAAGTGAATACGGGGGTAAGGAACCAGGTTAGTTTGGAACTCGTTAAGATCAACATTGAGAGAACCGTCGAATCTGAGTGACGCAGTGACAGAAGAAACGACCTGTGCAATCAATCTGTTGAGGTTATCGTAGGAGGGGCGGGCGATATCTAAAGAGCGCCGGCACATGTCGTAGATGGCCTCGTTGTCAACCATAAAAGTACAGTCGGAGTGCTCTAGGGTGGTATGCGTTGTGAGAACGGAATTGTAAGGCTCGACAACAGAGGTAGAGTTTTGCGGAGCAGGGTATACAGCAAACTCGAGCTTGGACTTTTTGCCAAAGTCGACGGAGAGACGCTCAAGCAGCAGGGCACCAAAGCCAGAACCGGTACCACCACCAAAGGAGTGTGTGAAGAGGAAGCCCTGAAGACCAGAACAGTTATCAGCAATACGTCTGACTCTGTCCATAACCTGGTCAATCAGCTCCTTACCGACAGTGTAGTGACCACGGGCGTAGTTGTTGGCGGCATCCTCCTGGCCGGTAATTAGCTGTTCAGGGTGGAAGAGGTTTCTGTATTTGCCAGTGCGGACTTCGTCAACCACATTTGGTTCCAGATCAACGTAGATGGTTCTGGGAACGTACTTTCCAGTGCCTACATGGTTAGCAGGGTATGAGTGTCGGTAAGGAACTTACCTGTCTCAGAAAAGAAGGTAGAGAAGCCTTCGTCGCGGGGTCCTTCTTGCTTGTCTCCAGCAAGAAATCCATCAGGCTATGTTGCTGGTTAGACGAAATTGCCGTTAGGCTGGAGGGTTTTTCTCATAAATACCTGAATTCCGTGCTCAAGGCAGTAGAGCTAGAAAGGTTAGCAAAGAATTGTTTGCAGAGGAGTACGCTACTACTTACTTCCCAGCAGGAGTTACCAATCTGGCAACCAGCTGTGGTCTGTTAGGGAGATGATTTTCGATTCAGGATCTTGATCTGGCGTACCTTGGCCGACTGGTAGGTTGAGTTAGTAAGTTGATCTTGGCTCCATGGGAGAAGATATAAAGGACTTGTGCATACCATTGATACTAATAACTTCTCTCATTATGGGCGATTGTCGAATGTAAGGGCGATGAGGAGGAAGGGAGAAGAAAGAGAAAAGAGAGAGGGATATCTGTGATTTGAAAATATAGGGGGGTCCCTAAAAATTCAAAGACATCCCATTCAGTATCCACCACATTTTTAGTGTTACGGGAATGGAGTCCAGCGGTTCAAAATATTTCTGTTGTTGATATTTTGTTGCTGTGGCAACGGCGCGTCGCGATGCGCGATCTCACAGGCGAGCGCAAATGCGCAGGCGTTTTTGGCATGGGTTTATCTTAGCTAATTGCTAAGTAATATTTATGTGTAATTAATTGCTAATATTTAGTCATTGTGTTTACATAAGAATAAGTTTCCATAGTAACAAAAGCCATGGACGTCACACATAATGCGCTCTCATTACCATGTGACCATTTGTAGAATTTTTGCTACTTTTTTACTGCCAATGATACCGTTTTTTCTGTTTTTCGCTTTCTTGTTTTCGCCTGCATCGCGCCTGTTATGTGGAGTGGGTGCATCGTCGTCTCTGCCACTCCACTTTCCCTATGTGGCGCCTATAGTGCTGCGTCAAGGGCAAGCCATATAGTATCCCCTTACAATAATTAACATCGTCGTCATAGTAGTAATTATCATATCGTTGATGCCCAGCATGCAGCGGCACAGTGCGTGACACACTTGTTGAGGGTTTTGATGGTTGGGGACACCGTGAGCAGCCATTTAGGATCCCCGCACTGCCACACGATCTCCATCATGGGCGGTAGTGTGGAGAGACTAGCGAAGAGCTGAATGAACCTTGTGGAGAGCCTTTAGGGAGCCTTTGGAGAACCTTGGGAAACTCCTGGGCGCCTCTGTAACTTTGCAAGAGAATAATTCCTTGGAAGAGAACTTCTTTGAAGAAGAACTATAGTCTGTCAAAGGAAAACTCGAACTTCCATATCCATGGCACAACTTGTTCCAAAACATTATTGAACGCGTAATATAAAGAAAAATGATCCGCAGTTGCGTGCAATGTCCAAACACTCGTGTTTATTATCCGTAGACGATATGCCCACCACTTGCATTCAAAGTTCCGTGTTTTTTTTTTTCTTTCATGAATTCTCTTCAAATGTTAACTCCTCCATGAATATTCATGCTCACGACGTCTTTTCACACACGTACATCCGGCACGGCCTTCACGGGCTGCACGGCCTTCGCTGCCTCCGTTTGGTATTCGCCATTGGGTCTCCGCCGTTGGTCTCCGCGCGTGCCATGACGTGGAGAGACGCATGAAAAATGAATTTATCCGAACGTTTTATGATTCCATGATTCTCAAATGGTGCCAACCATGAAAGCAAAAAAAAGGCTGAAAAATTCACCATCCAAGGCGGCCAAGTGAACTCAACAGACGTCACTGCGCTCAACGAAGGGATTCAGAGTCTCATGTTTATTATTATTTCCTACACGTCAAATTCAAATAGCTAGTAGTAGTATAAATGAATAGTATCATCATC
Source organism: Geotrichum fermentans (assembly GCA_030564905.1). Classification (NCBI taxonomy): domain Eukaryota; kingdom Fungi; phylum Ascomycota; class Dipodascomycetes; order Dipodascales; family Dipodascaceae; genus Geotrichum; species Geotrichum fermentans. Next base: position 44,396 of record JAJMAG010000163.1, read on the forward strand.
AATCATCATACATGTACACTCACGCAAACCCAAGGGCACTGAAATCACCCGCTATATGAGGAGAGCGTGTCAAGTGGTGCTGCTGCATCATGATACATGCGCCCACCGTCCCTCGCTGTTCGGTATTCGTCAATTCATCCTCTTCTCACAAGGGCTAGAACAGCACCACAGACCAACCGCCATCGTTAGCTTTCTCTTCTGAAACCTTCTTCTTTGGGCTTCTTTTCGGGGCTTTCCACTTGCTCCCTTCAAACTCTTTGGTCCTTCTAGAAATAATGCAGTACTTTGATACTACAGACTTTTTATATATATGATCATCATGGAGAATTAATTCACATCCAAACAAAACTATTCCTGAATTTATATAAATATTCCGGTCTCCCCGCCGCTCTTGTCCAATTTAAACTTCACATTCTTTCCCTTTATATACTTTTGCTTTCCCCTCCTCCCCCAAGCTTTTTTCTGAATCTCACACCATCCTTCTACTCCACCACCACTCAACTAACAGTTGACCTTCACAACCCGTCATGGCATCCCTAGAAAAATCATCCCACGAGATTGCTGACCTCTTTGAAATCCCAGAGGGCTGGCTCTCCAAGGGCGTAGACTTCTTCATCAAGCAAACCAAAGATGGACTGGCCAAGGTTACAGACAGAGGCATGCCCATGATTCCCGCCTTTGTCACTGGCGTCCCCAATGGAACTGAAAAGGGAACCTTCCTCGCAATGGACCTGGGAGGCACTAACTTTAGAGTCTGCAGCGTCACCCTCAACGGCGACAGCACCTTTAGCATCACGCAGGAAAAGGCGCCCATTCCCGAGCACCTCATGAAGGCAACCAGCGCCGAGTTTGTAACGCATCTCGTTGACAGACTCGAGAAATTCTTAAAGGTCGAGCACTGCGAGACACTCGCGCACGAGGGCAACACAAAGATTCTAAAAATGGGCTTTACTTTCTCGTTCCCAGTCAACCAGACCAGCATCAACAGAGGTACCCTTATCAGATGGACCAAGGGCTTTGACATCAAGGATGCAGTCGGCCAGGATATCGTGGTCTTGCTCCAAGAGGAAATCGACCGTCGCAAACTGCCAGTCCACATTGCAGCCCTTGTCAATGACACCGTAGGAACCCTCATGTCCCGTTCGTACACCAAGCCGAGCAATGGCCAGACCCTTATTGGTGCCATTTTTGGCACAGGCACCAACGGTGCCTACAGTGAGAAGATCAAGGCCATCCCCAAGTTCGACATCAAGGAGCACCCAAATATCAAGGAAAAGATCATGATCATCAACACTGAGTGGGGTTCCTTTGACAATGACCTTGAGATTCTGCCCAACACCAAATACGACAAGGAGCTCAATCTCAACACGCCAAACCCAGGCTACCACATGTTTGAAAAACGCGTCTCGGGCATGTTCTTGGGCGAGCTTCTGCGTCTCACCATTGTGGACCTGCATGCCCAAGGCTTGCTCTTCAAAGGCAAGGGCGACGTCGACGAAACCATTATCAACACTCCCTGGTCTCTTGACACCTCCATCCCATCCTTCATTGACGGCGACACGTCCAGCGACTTGAGCAAGATCCACGCCGTGCTATCCGAAAACCTCGGCGCCCGTAACTCCACGCTGGCCGAGCGCCAGGCGCTGCAACTGATTGCCAAGGCCATTGGCAAACGCAGTGCCTACCTCTCCGCCATCCCCTGCGCCGGCATCATCATCCACACCAAGGCCCTTGACAAGTTTGAAACGATCGACATTGGCGCCGATGGCAGCGTAGTTGAGTTCTACCCCAACTTTCAAACAATGATGCATGAAGCGCTTGCGCAGAGCCAGATTGGACCAGAGGGCGATAAGCGCGTCAGCATAGGTATTGCCAAGGACGGCAGCGGTGTCGGCGCGGCTCTTTGCGCGCTGGTTGCTTAAGACGCGCGTGCGTGCGTGTGTATGTGTGTGTCGTAGAAAGTTTTATTTTGCCTCACGAATGAATGACAGTCAATGCGATCGCCTCGGGCTATTATGAACAGTTGTATAGTTATGAAATCAATACATGAATTTTGAATTAGAGCGCGCTGTAAAGGAGTTAAATCAATTCGTTTTCTAAATGCCCAGTATATAGCGTGTCTACTCTCCAACACCAACACCCGCATGCATAACATCCACAGTGTACCTTACACTCCCGTCCCGACTCATCCTTCCTTGATAAATTTCAATCCTATTCTGTTTTTCATTTCCGAAAGAAACATTTCCTTTTCGCTTGTTCTAGTAATGGGTGCTTACATGTAGAAATCACAATACTGCTTAATATTGCTTATTATTGCTTACGGTATTGATCTGTCAATCCGGTCTTGTCCAAGCTTACTGAGAAAGCAACGGAGGTTACATAGCCACTGCTCGGTTCAGGTATGAGGCGATCTGAAATCACTCGTTTTCCCCTTCTCCCCTAACTAGTTCTGTTTGCCCTAATTCTGTTGAACGCCCGGGCCAGAGCTTTGAGAGGGAGCTCTAAGAGCTGTACATGTAAGTACTGCACACGTGTACATGTGCACATTGTAGAGACATACAGTACATGTGGTAGGTAGAGGCCTCTAGCCACACATTAACGGCTTTTCACGAGCATCGTCAAATTCACATTTAGGTGGCCAGCGTTTCCAGTTTGAGGGTTACTGGTAGCAAGGAGCTCATTCCATTCTGAGGCCAACTTTCAGCCTAAGGTTAAGGCTAATCTCAATCAGACTATCGTGCTTTATTGTTTTATGTTTTTTTTTTGAGCCCTCGTAAGTGCTAACTGAGTTCGTGAGCGCGTTAGTCTGATCTTAAATTTCAAAGTACTCGGTTAGTAAACTAAAAACAAGCTGTGATCTCGGGCTCGCTTTGCTAATTTGGTAACTCTTCTCTGTCTTTTACAAATAAACAGACTCCGAATCTTTAAATTGCTCTCTTTTATACGACTATGGAAAGCTGCGGATTTCAGCTTGATGTAAAAAGAATTTGTAACGCTTGACTGGCTCTCTTGCTTTTCTTGGGCGACTTCATTACTATATTATCTTTTTTTTTTCAAGACTAGTTACTGGTTCCATCGTCTAGATATTCTGGTGCCATTTACGTTTATTGACTTGAGGTGCTCCCCTACTCGCCTGACTCTTCGGCTACTATCTTGTGAAATATATTGAACTGGCGCAACCGTGTGGCCTAATTCTATCTTTTATTAATGTTTTGGACAAGTTCAATTGAGTAGCTTAATTCAAATCGTGTGATCATCACTTATAATTAGGGTAAACTAACTTAGTTACCATACAACATTTTCTAATGTTGAATGCGTCTATGCTTCTCAGGTACTGGACCCGCTTGTTGTTTTTCATGTTACGGAAAGTTAGGAGCTTAGTACCTTGCAACCGCTCCATTTTTTATTTGTTTCTTGTGCTCAAAAATATGTCGAGTATAACCTTTTTTTCTCCACTTCCAGCATTGTAACTCTGATATTCATTCACAATGGATTAATCTGCCGAGAGTAAACACTTGTGCTTGGCTTTTTTTTTAAACAACCTTCGCCATGTGTCAAGAATTCTTTTTTTTTCTCTTTCCCTCTCCTTGTTAATTATGAAATATACTGTATGTTGAATTAAAATATAAAATCGTTGTAAGCTAAAACTGCCTAGAAACACAAAAGACTCGAACTTCCTAAAAGATTTTTGGGGGCCTCTCTTTTCTTCTTCTTATTTCCAGGCACAGTTAAGTCATTCAAAAGTTTGCATCATGATGAGGCCGGCCAGAAAAGAGTTAGTGTGCTTTTGAAAGAAAATGAGGCCTCAGCCCATTTCAAATTGAAAAGTAGGTTCAAGCAAATACCGAACGTTGTAGGAAGCGTAATGTGTAGAGCCAAAAACATCGGCAAGACAAAGATGCAGGCCTGGGAGAGCTTGACATAACACCGAATCTGGGCACACCAAAAAACACTTGCCTTATTGTATCAATCCGGTGCTAACTGGCTTGATTTCTCAAAGCTACCTCCATGTAGCTAAAAATAAAAAAAAGCACAAATGAAATCTATTAAATGTACGTAATAATCTGCGTTTTTGATTCACAGTTGATAAATATCAAACAAAATCAATGACTTAAAAGTCTAACTCCAGTGTTTTCCAACAAGGAATAGAGCCGTGACGGAACCAAATATACCTCTTCTTCTTTTGCATTGCATCAAAATTTAACGCGAGCAACATAAAAAAGGTCACTCCGTAAAGTCTCTTACACTTAACTTTCACGAGTCAAGTTAATAGGTCTGAGAATTGAAAGGTATAAGAACCTCTGTCGTAGTAACCTTCGTAGTAGCCTCACTTAGCTCGTTCATTCTTTGACTATCTTAAACTCGTTCGTTTGATTTTAACACCCCTAACTTAACTTATTATTATTATTATTATTATTATTTGTTATATGTCAACTGCGGTTTATGTACTTTATAGACGTTAGCAGCCAGCCAGGATACCCGGGGGACCCGAGTCCATTAGCGGTGGTGCTGATTGTCTGAATGGCCTAGACGGTCTAGACCACATTAACTTCCATCCGGCGTTGAACCTAAAGCCGGCAATGAACTTGTGTTATTCATCTAATTATGCGGAGGAGGGGTTTTCTAGAATCTTGCCGGCTAGCCGGTAGTGATCTATATTGCCATGTTTGTCTTCATTTGTATCCGTGTCTTGCAATTTCAAGGAGGGGCAACGGGCTGGCTGGCTGATAGCATTGAATGCAGCTGATATGAAATTGAAAATCTTAAAAGTGAGAGAGAAGTATCTCCGAGAGTAACTGTGACATCATTGGAATCTTGAATGAGTGATGCCTGACCTTCATCTGTAACCAACGTACTGTACAGTACTTGAGATATCATCATCAACGTTTAGCGTGGAAAACTCTTGTATAAAAAAGCTGTACTCATTCAACTACAAACGTTGTTCAGTGGTTTTCCTGGTTTATTTCGATCGTTTGGTGGACGTATCAATTGATTATCACAACTAACCAGAGTTTGTAGTATGCTTGTATTGCCCATATTGCCTGATATTGCCAGCTCAACAGTTGTTGGCTTCAAAATGCTTTTGTATAGTGAATCTTTTCCTCAACTAAGCAATATTGATGCTAAGCTTGTTAATCCCAACCCATGGATAAGCTTCATGTTTAAATTGTCCGTTTGGTTTTCAGTTACTTCCTTCTTTTTATAAATTGCAGTTCGTTGATGCCAATGATCGTCTAGACAGTTTACATGGCATTTTCCCTCAAAGTGGGTTTTCAAAAGGCGCTTCTTTTAAAACCCATGGCATTTTATTGACGTAGCGGCTCCATGCCCTCTCCAGCCCAAGTCGAGCCGCCAGCCCCCTTTTGAAGAAAGACTGCTAAGACTTTCTCAGGCCGCGGACGAGGGCCATGTTGTTTTTCAAATGAATCTCGTTGCCTTGGGGCCTCCGGGAGAAGACACCAAGCTGTAGAATTTGCATCAAAGTACTTTGCACTTCTTCAACTTTTCTGTCTCCTTCACTTTGAGAGAACTTTCAAAGGGCTGTCTCCGAGTGACATCCTTCCGTGTGTTTATCCCCCAATATCGTAGTGTTTCTTGATCAGGTCAAAGTTAGCAGTGAAGTCAGTGCTTAGGCCGCCGTAGCCATGTTTTCCACTTCAACACTGACTGAGTGACCCCTGTTCCTAATCGCTTAAACTAACAAGTCAGGATCCCTGCAGACGTTGTAGCAAGGATACGTGCCCTCCCTTCATGTCGAGTTCGCGCACGCGTCTTCATCATTGATGCATATGGTTGAGATATCTTCTGGCACCTTATTATACATGTATATTACATAGCCACTAAACATATTTCGAGCTAAGCACTGAACACTGAAGACGTCGCATGCGCATCCAACAAGTTCAAAAGTTTTTTTCGCGTTGCTTGCTCTGGCTCGTTTACATAGTAGTACATAGTACTTGTTACTGCCTTCGCTTGCGCACATGAGGATCTACAAAGTTGACTTAATATTAAGGCACATATCTGCTTCAGCACGATGAAGGTATCTTTGCCGTCAGCTGTGGTCCGTTTGTTGCATGTCAAAACGGTAGTATGTAGCACACAAAGAGAAATGTACGCCAAAGCAGCATCTAATAAATGCTGTACATATGTTATCCATGTATAGTGCCATGTACTGTGACACGAACAAACAGGCCTGGCTGATCGTGATGGGTGTATACGAGGCTAGTCTTGAGGATCATTGCAAGCTATAAGCCCTGTTTGGAAAAAGTGGAAGCAAGTGGTTCAAAATATGGAAGCCCTAAGCTCAAGTGCATGCTGTATACAATAGAAAACACAACATTTTTTACAAACTTTTTTTTTTTTTTTTTATAACCTTTCGTATTCTCTCCTTGATTCAAGTGCGACATACATGTACTGTATGTATTTAAATTGCAATGCTTGAACAATTTTGAAGCTGCCATCAATATCGATCGATGGTAGCATTCAAGATGGATGAACTCGAATGTTTTCTCTTTTTTTCCTTGGCCGCATGCCATGTGACCCTCGATATCCCTCCGGGCCGGCCCCCGTTCATGCTTAATCGGGGATAGAACTGGCCTGCAGCGAACTGTGTCAACTTTGCATATTACACGCTTACAAACAGGACTCTAGAGGTTATGTGTACTGTCAGGGGAAAGAGAGGGGCCCAGGCCTGGAATTTGGAATCGGATTTATTACTCTTGTTGAATACATGTAGTACCACATATCATTCAGACGTTTTAGCAGCCATGGCAGACAAGGTCTCCAAGGGATTAACGCCGGAGTTTCAGATGTTGTTAGTGGCATTTTGAATGAATTCATTCTGCGAATCGTTCGGAGTTGGGTAACCTTGAGCTAGCTCGAGATCGATCTAAGGTCGGTAATAATGTATTTGTACTGGTGTATGCAATCCAGAATAAGATGTATAAAAGCACAATAAAACAAAAAAAAAAACCTACAATGAAGAGCATTTGAAGTACATAATTAAGAGTAAGAAACAACAATGCACATGTGATTTAGATACTAGTATTATTTCTTATACTTTCATGAGTTCATTTTTCAAGTTATAGCTAGGAGCATCAATGCTCAGCGCTCAAGTGCTAGCTGTATGTAAACACATGCGCACAAGCTTGATCAACAGTCTATCTGACTCAACAGTCTTGGTCAAGGAAGCGGCGACGATCGATTATTCGAATTATGATGGACAAGATCTTCGAATTTCAGACATGTGCACACCAAGTAATTCTCTAACAAAGAGAAAGTGATGAACGTGCACATGTGCTGCATTTTGCTCAGTTGCCCAACGAAGGAATAAGGCTGAGCATTTGCGCATTTTTAGTGGCTGAAAAGACGGCTCTTCGACGATCCTCGGTGATCATATTGAAGAAGCTGAAGACGGCGGAGAAGTTGAAAAAGTGCAGTCTATTTGGAGTAAGTATTTTTTTTTTTTCATTGTTCTTCTTGTGATTTACGTATCAACTATAGCTATGGTTTCTATACTCGTTAGCCACTTTCGATCCCTTAGTTCTTTCGCCCAAAGACCTTGTGGCGAAGAGGTTCATGAGGAAATACACCCATCCGTTGTCTGTTGAAGTCTCAGCGAGTTCTTTTTTTGATGGGAGACTAGCGACTCAGCATGCACTGCAGAGCTCTACAACGTGAAATCACACATAGCCCCCAAAGAGCTAGTGGGTACCAAAGAAACAATACTTTGGAAACCTGGTTCGAGAGACCCGGAAATGTTATCCACAACAATTGGACCATAAGGGACTTGTATTATCGCCAGCCTAAGCTAGCTTGACTTCCAGGGATCGATCTTAGTTGCAATGGTTGCCAAACGCCTGATGCAATGCTTAAGGTCTCGAGCTATGTGCTGCACGTACACGTACACATGTACTACACCTACAGCACACATGTATACACAGGAAATATCGAAATTGAAATCAGACACTAGCGAATTCGAATCCAAGCCTTGCAATGGATCCTCCACATTTTGGATGGCTCTTATAACGTCTGATCAAATGTATATTAAATATTGTTCATATACATTTATTATTATTATTATTTGTTATGTCAACTGCGGTTTACGTACTCTATAGACGTTAGCAGCCAGCCAGGATACCCGGGGGACCCGAGTCCATTAGCGGTGGTGCTGATTGTCTAAATGGCCTAGACTGTCTAGACGACATTTCCCCTCGAATCGGTTCTTCAAAGGGTCCCTCTGGGATCGGTGGGCGTTTGGTCACGTAGTGGTTCCAAGCTCTCTCC